>CM038796.1:36292255-36368372 GCA_021764765.1 Vicia sativa | reverse complement strand
AAGAGTGTTTGCAAAACCATCCTCTTACATTCGAGAGTCATCCTCTCAAAGTATCAGCTTTGATTCTTTGTATTGGAAGCCCTAAGGCTGTTTTTCTGCTCCAAGAGAGAGAGGCTAAACTCGGCGAGGAGTTCTTGAGGCAAGAAGCCCAAGAGAGCTAAACTCGGCGGTGTTGTCTTATATGAAGCCTAAGCGGAGGCTAAACTTCAATTAAATGAGTTTTCTTATATGAAACCTAAGAGGAGGCTAAACTCATTAAATGAGTTATCTTATCTGAAGCCTAAGAGGGAGGCTAAGGGAACTAGTTGTTAGACTAGTTGTTATGTTATAAGCGAAACGATTGTATAAACAAATGCGTGATATGTATTCACAGAGTTTATGAAGAAATATAAACAAGTGTATAAAAGCAGCGTTTTAAAGCAAGTGTAACTTGATTATTTACAAAGGTTTGGGTTGCGTACAAAGGAAATGAATATGTACACGAAGGGGTGTTTATATACAAAAATAAGTATGTACATAGGAGGGTTAGGACTTACAAGTGAGGAGGCCCATTGGTTTAATAAAATTTCACGAGGAATAATTCTTCTTTTAATACCAATGGATTTGGTGTATAAATAAGCGAATGAAAACAAAGCGAGCAGTTTGTTTATGCTTGAATATTTACAAAGATGATTAAATATGTACAAAGAAAATTTAATATGTACATAAGAAGGATTGGGACTTACATCGTGAGAGACCCATGATTAATTAAGAAATTCGAGGAAAAAAAGCTGGTTCGGTTTTACCTTAAATCGAGTCGATCATGGAAAAAGGTGTGTAAGTTTGTTAAAATGTTTTGAAAAAGGTTTGAAAATGATTTTGAAAAGTGAATATATTCACAAGAAGTTTTGAAAAGATTTGAGTTTTGAAAGTTGGAAAGAAAACATCTTTGAAAAGCATTAATAAATACTTAAAATGTTTCATTTTTGAAAATATAATCAAAAGAAAATATTTTTTGGACATAATCATAAAATAGGTATATTAAATGACAAGTGTGCAAAAATATCAAAATAAAGTTTTGAATGGTTTTGAAAATGTTTTAAGTTTATAGAAACTTGAGAAAAAAGAGTTTTGGTCCTAAGGAGGTTTGAACCTTGGACATTTGGCTTAGAAATGAAGATTTTCCATTGAGCCATGTGTTAAACTTGTCATTTAATCACCTTGTTTAGAAGGAATTTTGAAAAAAGGTTTTGAAAATGTCCGAGATTGGACTTCGAAGGGTTGAAGTTGCTTGCTACGGAGGATGAGAAGCTAATTGGCTTTGGAGCGTGAGAAGGAGCTCTTAGGCTAGGTTCTGGGCGCTTTGGGCTTACATGTTATACGGATCTGGAGAAGGCTTATACAGGCTAGAAACATTATAAACTTGAGGTTTCTAAGGATAGAAGTACTAGAAGTACCGAACATAGTGTAAATGGGGAGCTTACAGGAAATGAAGCTTGGAAAAACTCTGGAGGGTGAGCCAGGAAGAACTACAGAAGAACAAGTTCCGAAACCTTGTGTTTCCTTTTAAAAAAAAAAATTACGAGGGATTAGAACCTAGACCCAGCATGGCAAGTGATTTAGCATAGCGACTACTGCTTGAGGTAGCTATACATCAGATTTAATTTACAAAACCAACTTCATCTTCTTACAGCGTGGCTTGTGAACATAGCCATAACCAAATTCAAACTTCTTCATTTTTGATCGATTTTAAAAGTTCAAAATACCATTTGTCTAGATTTTACACGATTTGAACATATATTTTGTTAACATTATTAATCAAAGATGAACGTGAATTTTATTAATCCCAATTTGAACCTAACCGAAAAAATGATTAATTCTCTAAACTCGGTTGATTTTAGTTCAAATTAAAGACCAGTAACTTTAGTGATTGAATGTCTACATTTTCCTTTTCAATTTTAAAGCTAAAAGTGCATGAATGAAAATCAAAATTTGAAAACTCACCTCTTGGTATGATATACGATTCGAACTAAACAACTTCCTTGTGAAAAGTAAGGATTGTTTTAGCTTCCTTGAACCTCCGACAGTGTCCCTACTCTTAGTTTGTCACACGAGGATGACTAGAACTTCGCAACCAAGTCAAGTTGCAGCCACCAAAGTGAGTTTCAATTTTGGTGTTAGAGATATTACAAGTTAAGTGATGATGATTTGGATTACTTCATGAAGTATATGGATGATGTTTAGAGTGTTAAATCACAATTAGCTCAAGCAATTTAAGAGATGGCAAGTTAAAGCACTATTTGCAAGCTTTGGATTTTTGAGTATGATTACAAGTTTGGGCAGTTCTTGTGATGGTTTAAGTTTTGAAACAACTTCAATTGATGTTTAGAAACATGTTAGAAACCTAAATTCACTCCAGATTTGCAAGTTTGAAGATTGCAAAATTCTCTCTGAAACTTAGAAACTTGGGATTTAAGAAAAAGTGAAAGCAATTATGATAGCTTTGGAGTGATTTAAATTTAGTAAATGACCTACCTATTATAGGCCAAGAAATCAATGATATGGAAAATTATAATTGAGACAAACACAACTTGCTTAAGAGGTAAGAATCTTTTGCATTTAATGCAAAATAACATCTAACCACCATTATTTTCTACTTTGATTCAGTCCACTTCTCATCATTTCACTGATATTTATCATTATATCTACCTACTACTTGCAGCAAAACTTCTAGAAAAAAACAAAAACTTGTAATTTTTAAACATGAACTTGAAATCCATAGTTTTGGAACTCTATGTTTCAAAAATCAAAAATATAACTAGACAAAGTTTTTGAAAATTTCTTGGACTTTTAAAAAACATAACAAAAACCTAACTTTCATATTTTGGTTTTAAATCCAAATGGATCTAAATGAAAAATGGCCTAAAAGTGAGGAAAAACCATGTTTCTTAACACTTGAAAAAATTTCTAAGTATTTAAAATTTCCATCTTGACTTTTGTTGACTTTTCACATTTCTTGATTTTTATGATCATGATGGATTATTTGAAATATTTTATGATTGAAAAATTTAGTCTTGAAAAAATTGACCAAAAGTCAAAGTTTGACTTTTGTAGAAATAATTTTCATAATTGATTATTTATACGAAAAAAACATGGACTTTTGAATGTTTTGAATCAAAAGTAGGTCAAGATATTTCATTGAAGATATTAAGATCATTCTCAAGAAAGTAGGTCATTCATTGAACAGAAAGTCAATGATTCACTATCCTCGATTAAAACCCAAGCCGATTCATGGTAGATCATAAAAAAAAATAAAAATCAAATGTCAGATGATGGATTAAAATATCCCATTAGGTGGTGGAAACTCAACCTAATTGATCATACTCTTGCAGATAAAATTTTGAAGAAACCACACTTTGACTTCACAAACCACATACGATCTATTATGTTCTACTTATTATAACCAATACATGCCGTAAGCCGTCCTTAGGTCCAAAATTGGGGTAATGCCACCACTTTTCTTTAACTTTAATATGAAGATGAAATCACCGTCTTGAGCCGTGTGAAGAGACTTACATCATAAAATCACCGTAAACCTAAACCACCAATCAAAAATACTGTAATTATAAAAAGTTCACCGAAAATATCGAGAAAGATATGTTGAAAAATACCTTCATAAAAATCTGTTTTGATAGCCGCAATTTTTTCACAAAAAATAGATTCACAATCAAGTGAAATCATGCCCGCACAAAACGAAATTACCGCCATCGCTTACAAGCGGTTATGCAAGCCATGCATAGCCGTGATAGTTTCCAACACCGCAGCCATTGCCGCAAAGTGATAACTAAGCAAGCCAATTCTACCGCCAAAAAATACGCGTAACCGCTTACCGCAAATAACAGAGGCCAGCGCAAAATCTCAAAAGATTTTCTATTTTCACAGCTACAATCACCAAGGATCTCTCGAGAAATCACGGCAAAAAAACAAATTTTCTTTAAGCAAAAAGACAAGCTACGAGTTTCTTGAACTTTCGATTGAAACATCATTTTATGACAAGTTTCAAGAAAAAAAATAAGCGCTCGGAAGCGAAAACTTTACTTTTTGTTGTAGATTTTTAAAAACTCCCCTGAGTTAGTCAGAGAAGGTTCTATCGAAACCAGAAAAAAGAAATTTAATCAAGACTTCATTCCCAGAAAATGATCATCACGCTTAAAATATGAAGAGAAAAAAATATTTTTTTGACTTTTCACATTTCTTGATTTTTATGATCATGATGGATTATTTAAAATTTTATTTTGCATTTAAAAAAAAAATTTAATCTGAATTAACCATCAATTTGCTTTCGCCAAACCAGCCAGATTCGAAATGCCGAAAGAAACATGGACTTTGAAATGTTTTGAATCCAAAATTAAGTCAAGATGTTGCATTGAAGATGTAAGATCATTCTCCAAAAAAAGCATTCATTGAAGCCATCAATGATTCACCATCCATTAAACCCTAATGGCCATTTCGCAGATAGTCATAAAAAAGTTGGAATTTGAAGATCAACAGATGATGGATTAAGATAGGTCAATGAGGTGAGTGTAAACCACCTAGCCATCATATCTTGGCAAAATGAATTTTGAAGAAACCGACTTTGACTTCTAGAAGCCACACACGATCTATTCATGCAAGCTATAATAATGCGATAATGCATATGTAAGGTGGTATCTTAGGTCGAAAATTGGGGTATAGCGGATACATTTTGGTAGCTCCGGATGAATACTCAAATTGCTTCTATGACTTTCTCCCAAGACCATTCTCTTTAAATCCACATCATCGGGGATACAAATCCTATCTCGGAACCTCAAAACACCACGACATCCAACTTGAAATCTTCACTTTCGGTTTGTCAATACCCACCAACAAATCGACAAGTTTCATATCAAGCTTCCACTAATACTATCAAGGAAATCATTATTGATCTTCAACATTCCCAAGATAACACTCTTGGCATCACTTATCCACAAGACTCATATCTCTAAATTGTTCAATCATTTCCAACTCTTTCACCATCGAAGTGACATATGCAAAGTCTTTAAACAGCATGACCACCATATTCTCTTTACGGGATGGTAATTCATCAAAATCATAATCTTTCAACAATTCAAACCACCGCCTTTGCACGATATTAAGCTATTTTTGATCGAACAAGTATTTCAAGCTTTTATGGTCACTAAATACTTCAAATCTATAACCATAAAGATAATGTCTCCAAATCTTAAGCTCAAAAACAACATTGTAAGTTCCAAATCGTGGAAGTAGGATAGTTCTTCTCATGAATCTTCAATTGCCACAGAAGCATAAGCAACCACCTTGCCATTTTGCATAAGCACACCACCTAAACCCATCTTAGAAGCATCCTGATAAACAACAAACATCTCTTGAGATTAGGTAGAATCGAGGATTAGGGTCGTTGTTAACTTTTGTTCTTCAATTCAACGAAACTTTCTTCACACTTGACATCCCTGGCATTCCTTTTACAAGTCAACTTTGTCAAAGGAAGTGCCAACTTAGAAAAACCTTCAATGAACCTCACAGTAACCAGCCAAACCTAAGAAGCTTCTAATCGATGGAGACTTAGGGTTTCCCATCTTAACCAACATCAACCTTAGAAGGATCGGCCCTTGATATCATCACGAAATGACCTGCCCAGCTTCCTTCACTTAACGAACTCGCACTTGACAACTTAGCATAAAGCTTCTTCTCTTTCAAAACCTCTAACCACGGTCTTGCCAAATGTTCTCGTTCTCCTCTTCCGATTTAGAATAAACGAAATATCATCAATGAAAACAACCACAAAGCGATCCAGTAAGGATGGAAAATACGGTTCATGTACTCCATGAATACTCGGGGTGCATTAGTAACACGAGAAGGCATCACGAATACTCGTAATGTCCATACCTGTCTTGAAAGCGATTTTGAACATCTTCTTCTTTCACCCTTATTTGATGGTAACTTGATCTCAAATCAATCTTGCTAAACATGTGGCGCCAGAATCGGTCCATTAAATCATCAATTCTAGGAAGTGGATACCTATTCTTGATAGTTACTTTATTCAACTAACGATAATCAATACAAAGTCTCATGCTACCATCTTTCTTCTTCACCAATAACGAGGCTCCCATGGATATACACTTGGTCTAACAAACTTCTTCTCGAGCAAATCTTCTAATTGGCTCTTAATTCCTTCTTTCGGATGTGGACATCACATGCGTCATAGAATAGGTCGGTACTAGGGACAAGATCCACGAGAAATTCAACTTCTCTTTAAATTGCACTAGGAATCTCATCAGAATACTTGGAAAGTCGCACACCACGAAGGTTTGCAATTCTGATTAACTCTCCCGCGAGAAAGTCGCCATCAGAAAACCAATGCTTCATCTTTCTTGAACTCATTCAATTGTTTAATCGACATCAACATAGTTTGATCTTCTTCCACTAAGGAAGAAAACCTGTAGTGTTGTCATAGCAATTGATATGGACATAATTAGCTTTCAGCAATCCATACCCGAGCCACGTCGGCCAAACAAAGCGGTAAACAAATAAGATCCACCACAAAGTCTCTATCAAAGATTGATAAAGGGCAATTTGCACACACAAAGTATTAATCGTTCCCTTATAAGACTACCACCATATTCCTATCTAGGATGACAAAGTGAGACGATCTCTTTACACAATCATGGTGATAAAGCGTTGAGAAGCTTCAGTATAATAATAGTAATAAGAGGAATGTTATTAATGAAACTAGTACCTCGAACAACACCATCTTCGTTTGCCGTCAGAGCACCCGACAAAGCAAACACCTTCCCTCCTTGAGTTCTCTTAGGCTTCTTACATTGAGAACTAATGTGACCTCCTCGCCACAATTAAAACGGACCACATCCTTATGCTTGCAATCACGAGTCACATGACCCACTTCACCACATGGAAACATCTACCTCATTCTCCTTAGCCCTCCATCGCCAAAACATTACTTTTATGGCGGGTTTCCACACTTGTAACAATACCGTGAAGAGTCTCCCCACTAGTCCTTCGCCTTGAAGCGCTTTGTTTCCTTTACGGTGGGAATATCATAAGGTTTCCACGGCTCTCTGACCCTTGTTTCTCTTATCGAGACATAATCTTATAGTGTGCGTTACTATCTTCCTCGAAGATTCTACAACTATCGATCAAATCCATAAAGACACGGATTTTCTAATATGATCGCTTTCTTAATCTGGGGCTAAGCCATTTCTCAAATTTAATGCACTTAGAAAACTCGGCATTCTCTCCATCATACTAACGATAGAACTTAGCCAGCTCAGTAAACTTTGCAGCATAATCAGTTATAGACATATTCCCTTATTTCAGCTCAAGGAACTTTATATCTTTCTTTCCCCGAACATCCTCCGGGTAATACTTCCTCATGAATTCCCTACAGAAAACTACCCACGTCACTTCCTCACCAGCAACTTCAAGCCTACGGTGTTAACCCACGATCGTCGACCCTCTTCACTTAACTTATGAGTACCATAGCGTGGATCTTATACGCGAGGAGTGCAATCCATCACACGGAAGATTCTTTCAATCTCCTTCAACCAAGTTAAAGCACCTTAAGGATCATACTTTCCTTGGAAAGTAGGGGGATTCTCTCTTTGAAAGGTTTCCAAACTACGAGACCCAGTAATTCATTGACATCGGCGGTGTTGGAAAGCTCGAGCTATTACTGCGTAATGACGGAACCTCATCATTCCTACCGGCCATTAACCATAACAACTTTTGCTCACAACAAAACAAGGATTAGAATCAACAAATAACAATACTTGATTGTTAGATAACAACAAACTCAACAACTTGGCGAGACGAGGCCGGCACCGCTGCGATACCACTAATGTAACACCCAATTCTACCCTCGTAATTAATAATAAAATAAGAGTTTCAAAATTTTATCCAACAAAAATTGAGGCATCACATATTCACATTTCATCACTTTGCATTATAATGCATATCACAAACATCAAAAGTCGAATATACGATTCATAACATAATTCATCATATCTACGTATGACTATTCCACGGCCTGATGGATGTGTTCACAAAATATACATAACATCATGTTATCATCAATATATAAGTTATAACATCATAAGATAGTATACATAAACTATCCTATCAAAATAATAACGTCGCCCCGAATTATGTTACTACGACGGGCGGTATTTCAAAATAAATATACTCGAGCTAATCCTCATCATCCTCGTGGATCTTTGCGTTACCAATATAAAGGCAACGGCGAAACAAGTAAAAGGGTGAGATACTCCAAAACATATAATTAAAAGCATGATAGAATATATAAATAGTTTTTGAATTATAAATGATATAAGTTAAATAGAGTATGTCAACATATATTAAAAGCTTACATACTTTAAATTAGCATTTAGTGTATAAATTAACACTTTAACTCCGTCACATAATCATTATACTCGCATCAACACAAAGTATCATATATCATCAGCAATTCAACATCATTCATCAATTAAAACCAACGCGAACAACTCGAACATAAACCTAACCGACTCATGAGATCGACTATATTATACATGTGGTACCGTCGCTTTGTCCATAATTAGGAACACTTGGCATAAAGCCCATCGTCGCTTGGCGTAAAAGCCCTCGTCGCCAATGCAATGTATGTAACTCAATAATAAAGACGACACAACAACACATCATCATCGTTCATCAAAATTGACATAAAGTCCACGTCGCCATATTTATCCACATCAAATAAACATATCATCGCATCACATAACAACAAGTATTCATTAATAAATACACCGTCGTAAATATCATGTTTATTCACACCACATCATTATCAATTAATTCACCAAATTCCAAAAACGGAAAAATAGTCAAAACACCAATAATCGTCGCAAAGCCATTCTTATCTTAGGCATTAATCATAATAAATCACACATGATCGGATTGTCCATACGTGTCTTAAATCGACTAAGCTATGCTCGATTCAATTTAAGCATGTTTGGCCTAATTCGTTTAGTAAAAACTCGTAATTTCGAAAACTAACCTCACCACTTTCGTTCTACGTCCGAACTTAGCTAGCACATCAATTTTCGTTGGATTCGGACAACTACTCCGTCGTCGAATTACGAAATCGAGGAAAATCGGAACATAATCGGGTTCTAAATTAAATCGGCTAACTTATGTCCTAATTATATTTTATTGATATAAACTATTACTAGGTGAAATTGGAAAAATTAAAAACATAAATATCTTGAAGAAATTATCACGAAAATTACTGCTGAGAAAAAGACCTATTTCTGACGGAAAAACCACAATTTCGTTTCATTCCTCGGCATCACGAGGATGACGTCCCTATTTCTTCTTCTAGCATGGAGGTGGGTGCCTCAGGGAGGGGGATGGCCGCCCCTCAGCTTGAGGTGGGCGCCTCCCCTATGCTACTTCCTCCAAATTTCTTTCATCTTCTTCCCTGCGAATAGTTTTCTAGTTTTTCTTTATGATTCTGATTTTCATTTCCATATTATAACTTTCATTTCCTACAATACTAGCAATAATACACCAATAATCCATACTCGATCCACTTATCTAAGCTATTTCAACAATCGACCAACCAAAACTCATGAATCGACTATCAATTTTTCCCCAAATTCCAAATATATCTCGAACCCTAACTATGAGATGGAGAATCAAACCCTTACCTCAAAAGCTTGGATGATTCTTGATGATCCCTAAACCCAACCTTGCTCTTCTCTTGCTCTTCTTCTTCTTCTTCCAAAACCCTCTGTTTTTCTTCTAAGCTTCTATATTTTGCTTTGTGGTGTTATGTTGGAAAGAAGATAATGTAAAGTGTTTTATAAGGTGTGTTCTTACTAGCCAAGGGTGAAAAACCCAATCCTACAAAATTTGTTTTCACACCCCTAACTTAATTTATTAATTAACACACTAATAATCTCTAATAATATTATTAACTCGATTAATTAAAATAATTAAAATTAAATATCGGTCCGAATAATATTTTACCAAAGCGGAATAAAAACTACCCGGCAACGTTGCCAAATATATTAATAGATATATCGATTAATATAAATATTCGTCGCCAAAATAATCGTCCATTGGTAATTCAAAAATATTAATATAATATAATATTAAATAAAATGGGCGTTCTGGTATAGCGGAGAAAAGGGAGGCGGTGCTCGGCGTCGTTGACTCTGAACTCGGCGGCTGGTGTGGCCCAAAAGACACGATCGATTGACTCAGCGTTTAAGATCGGGGCCTGATTCGACTTACGTTGAAAATTCAAAAAGCGGAGCGAAGGATCACATATAATCATATAGTTGCATTCCTATGACAACAAGCAGCATCTTAGTTGGTAAACATGTGCTTGGTATATCCAGGAGGTCAGGGGTTCGATCCCTAGCTTCTCACTTTCCTTTTTTAACACTTTTCAAACTAACTCATATTTTCATATTTTTCTTACTTAATTTAACTTCTTTTCAAATGATATTCTAACACATAAAAAATCACAAAAAATATTTTCTTTTTGCATTTAGGTCAGAAAAATACTTATTTAATTTTTGGCATAAAAAATTATATTTTTGCATGCATATTTTAATTAATTGTTAATTAATCCGAAAATTGACTTTTAATTGTTTTTCCTTACTAAAATCAATCCAGAAAATTCACAGAAAATTATTTTCTCATCTAATTAGGTTTACTAACCTTAAAAAAATTTCCCTAACTCAAAATCTTTTTTTTACTAACATATTTTCTCTTATTCGCAATTCGATTCTTTTTTCCGATTATTATGTATACCTTCGAGTTGTAATAGTTAGGATTATTTTCTACATTCTTTTTCAAATATTATATAACTCATGGGATGTAATAGCTTAATTAGGATTTACTTTACCTCCTATATTATGTAAGCGCCCCAAAGCCATGTAATAGCATAGGATTTACTTTCCATGATTTACTTTCACTTATATAATTGCTAGTAACTAGGCGTGCCATAAGATAAAAATGAATGTAGATCACTTCAATTGCAAGATAACTTAAACGCTCTCTTCCACATGCACCCTACAAATTATTCTCTCGTTTGCCTTTCGAATAAATGGTCAAGTCCTCGGCGTAGAGGTATCCTAGCACCGTTGCCTACAAACATATCATCATAGTCCCTTGTACAAAGATCATAGTCCCTCGATGTTGCCCTACGAATACATGATCTCGTCCCTCGATTGTTGTCTGAAAAGTGATGATCGTCCTTGAATGTGCTAGGATACTCCTACAAGTTGCCTTCTATGACCATCCGATGTCCCTTGAATGTCCCTTTACATCTAACGAATAGGGTTACCTACCAACTAATGGTATGGATAGCCTATTCTAAAGGAAAGTAAAATAACACGAAGCAACCGGTGTCCGAGTAGGTAATAAAATTTTAGTTGCTTACTCCATCAAAACATCTTTTACACCTCACTTTACAAAGTTAAAACACTTTTCAAAAAGCGAAACATTTACGAACACTTCCATTATACATTCCAGTGAATCATTACAAAGTCAAAGCGAAATGCCCTTTTCAAAAACATTTTCAAATGCACACAGAAAACAAATTTTAAAAGATGAGCTAAAGCAACTAAGAGCCGTAGATAACTACGGATGGAAAAGGTGCTAATATCTTCCCTTTTCATAACCTTCTCCCTTACTCAGAATCTAACGAAGGTCTTTTCATGTTCTTTTCATCTTCCCTTAATTGGATAAAAGAAAAGTCGGTGCGACTCTTGCTATCCACACATTTGAGATCAAAAAGCAAAACAATCAAAAGTCGGTTCTCCCATTATTACAGGCTGGCGACTCTGTGAGAGACACCACAAAAGAGAATACCTTAGGATTTTAGATCACTTTACTACTTTCTTTGACTTGTATGCTTTATCTTAAGGTTGCTTGGGTATTATACTTGTGGGGGATCCTACACCCGGATCGAGGTTTCCTTAGGTGGTAAGTAGCAATAAATCGTATCGCGACCGTTAGGCGTATCCAAAACGGTCAACATGATGGCTACGTTAGTGCGACACTGGATATCTGATGCTCCTCATGCTCAAGTTGAGGAAAGTATTTGGTGTATGTGTGGTGTCATCCGCACTAACTCAACTAGAACCACAATTGACCCATCTTGGCCATTAGAAGGTAGTAGAGATGGCCAGCTTTGAATGAACTACGTTTGGTTGATACTCGATACTCTCGCTCATTAAGATCCGACTTTCGGGATGTTTGATTCGACCACTTGGTAGTCGTATTGAAATAAAGCCTACGAGAAAGATCAATGATAGAGATTCCTAGAACTACGATTCTATTCTAGGGCGAGGATGAACCCTCCGAACTTTGGTAGGGTAGACACATACCTCAGTACACAAGCCTTAAACCTAGGGATATTGTGTGACTTGCTTGTGCTTGCCATTTGTTAAAACATGACATCATGACATCATAACATTGCATCATCATCATTTCTAACTATCTCAAGGACCTAGGGATTTATCTTTGCTCTGTTTTGTAGGAATTATGACTTCCAGAAAGACTATTCGAATCAACTTCACGGGTGTACCTTCTCAACTCGAGGTTGGTTTGAAATTCGGTCATGCTCGGTTCATCAAAGACATGGTTATACCTTGATTTGGTTATCTCGGTTTTGAAGAAGATATGATGCCGCTTATTCCAGTTCTTTGATCTGAAACACCATTGCTTTACATTCCTAGATTATCAGTTGGTTCCTACCTTGGAAGAGTTCTCTAAGCTAATTGGGATACCTATCCTTGATCAGATACCATTCACCGGTTCAGAAAAGGCTCCTAAATACGAAGACATCGCATGTTGATACATCAGAGCAGTCGGACATTAAAGACAATTGGGAGACAAGAAGCGGAGTTAAGGGTTTACTTGCTAAGTTTCTAATAAAGAAAGCTCGTGAATTCCTCAAACCTATGAGTTTCCATGCATTGAAGACATTGTGGCCTTGCTAATCTATGGCTTGGTGCTATTTCCTAATCGGATCAGTTCATAGGCGTGAGGCCATCAACATATTCCTCGCTCGTAATCCACATGCCTACCTTACTTGGGGATATTCGCATTCTCTCCACACTACGTACCGTCGGCGACAAGGAACTCGTATGTTGCATCACCGTTACTTTCCGGTGGTTTATTTCGCACCTTCCTTAATCGATAATGAAGAGCGAGCAAAGATTGAAGTGGTCTCAAAGACTAATGTCATTGTCTCATTCGGATATCCGGTGGTGTCTTTTCTCAAAAGGATTTCACTTTCATTGGCGTTGTGGAGAATTCCTAGCATTACCACTCCTTGGCATAAAGGGGAGGTATCACTTACAATCCTTCTCTAGCTCTATGTCATTTTGGTTATGCTCAAAGAGGCGGTCCTCATGATATGCTTCTCTAAGATATTGTGTTCGACTCTGACCACGATCTCGAACTATTCGAAGATTTGTACTTTGAGGAATGGTAAAGAAGACTAATACCAAGACTTTGGGACACAAAAACTCCATTCCTTGGGAACCTTACCTCAGAATGGAGTGCGAGCTCAGAACTCAAAACCTCATGATGCCATTTACACCATGCTACGGTGATCATGGAACTTGTTGCTATATAGTAGGCTCTAAAAATTTGAACATCATCCAATAACTATATCAATGAAGTCGCCATCGAGCGTTTTATCTCAAAAAGGAGAAAGGTGAGCATCGCGAAAACCTAAAAAGGATAAAGCACGGTCTTGCGAGAGAGATAGGGTAAGGAATCTATTCGCGAAGGGAAGGTATTAGCACCACTGCGTCGGTAATTTCTACGGTCCACTATTTTCTATCTAATGGGTGTGTTTAAATCTATTTCTTTGCTTAATTACTATATTTGTATGCTAAAAGTAAATGCATGTGAAAGAAAGGAAAATAAAAGAAACACGGAAAAGAAGGAAGTATTTACAAAGTTACGCTCAGTTAAGCCCCGTGACAAGATGCCTACGTATTCCTGCGTCAATGGGAAAGTCGAGGCGTAGTAGTTCGGCTCACTTTTTGGTGTGTTTTGTGTTTTTACTTGTGAAAAGGTTTTAACACAAAAAGAAAGAAGGCATAAAGCGAAAAAGAGTTGGTGTTGGTTGGTTGTTTTACCTTGAGAAAGGAGTTTAAACCATTATTAAGTATTTTGAGTTTGAAAGGAAAAGCAAGTTTAGTTTTATTCACAATACAACATGTAAAAACTAGAAAAGAACCAAGGGTAGACCTATGGTTGAAAATGAGGAATCTCTACCTATGTTGACATGCAAAGGATGTGAATCCTAAAGTCTGGCTAAAGAACAGACCTAACCAAAGGAACACAAGAAACAAACAAACAAATACACAGATCACAAGTAGAATTGCCCTAGCAGGTCTTTAAATAAACGAGGAGGGTTCACAACATGCTCCAACTCACGGAAGCCCCTTCATGCATCTCTATTCCTACTTCTCATGGCAAAGAAAGCATAAAGCCCTACTTCTCATGATATCTAGGAAAATTTGTAAAGAAATCACGATAAATGAAGTAAAATAAATACCGACGGATATTAAATCCGAAGAGCAGCATAACTATAGAAATACTCCGAAAACTTCAAATCACGCAACCATGCAATAAGAGTAAACGGTGAGAATAGCTAAAAGGCATTAAAAGCAAAGAGGCACACGCTTGTGCGCATGTGAGCAACAACGTCGCAAGAAGGGAGTTAGACCCAACAAACAAAAAGGATGTACACGTGGGTGTACAACCACAAAAGCTACTACCTAGAAGAGTTGAGCCCAAAAAAAAAAAAAACAAGTATAGAAATACACGTGGTGTACACATACAAAACACACCAAGAAAGGAGTTAGACCCAAAAAAAACAAGTATAAAATATGCACAGGTGTACAAATGCAAAACACACAAAGAAGAGTTAGACCCAGCAAACAAAAGAATGTACGTGGGTGTACAACTACAAAACTACACACCAAGAAGGAGTTAGACCAACAAGTATAAAATGCTGCAGAATACTTAAGTGGCATAGGTGAAACATACTTTAATCATGTTATTAACAATGAATTAAAAAAATATTAAAAATGTCAAAAATATTCTCATATCCTAAAATGTCGAAATATATTTTTATAGATTTTACATGTCAAAGCAATCGAAATCGAAGTCAAAATTAAGCTATATGTCAATATATGAAATGTAGAAAGCAGTGTGTAAGCAAAATTCCCTAAATGAACTAAATCATGTTATTAATGGTGCACAGCCCCAAATACGAGGTGAGATAGCAATAAACTAAGTCGAAACGAGTTTACACTAAACCCATTTCCCTTTTTTAGTCCAGTCATATTTTACGAGTCCAATTCTCTTTTGGCCAAGCATTGTTACTATTACTTTTTATTTGATTTTATAATGTCACATCTTTATCACGTTTTATTTATATGTGCTTTATTTTTATTCATGTAACATCTTTAAGCTGGTCAAGATAACTTAATATTAATTTTTAATTAAAAAAGGAGGACACGTGTAAAGATCTGGGCCCAACCATGGAAATTCACATGATCCAATGGGAAGAGGCATGCATAGAGCGAAACATAAACCATCCAAACAGAAACAATTTCCAGGTCATCCTCTCCGCGCTCCACCGCCATCTCGTCGATATAGATTCAGGAATAAAAAATCTCCCCTAACTCGACTACTAGCATAGACTTGGATCAAACCCTCTAAGCAGAAACTAACTCTATCTTCAACAATTAACATTAAAGATCACGGTTCAAACAAAATTTTAAAATCACAGTAAATTTGCGTTCAACGCTAGGATCTGATTACAAGAAACCTAACAGGAGTGGCAGAAATTTGTGAAACTTACTAGTTTGAAGGCTATCTGACAAAACTTTCTTGGAAAACTTCGTGAAACAATCTTAAACATTGCATGGTAATATCGATTAATGGCACAATGTGAAGTTCTTGCTTAAGCCACAATGGAAAAGCGGCGATGATAAAAGATCTTGAAAACTTTGCGATCCTTATTTTGAAGATGATACGGTTTAATAATCCAACTTCCAACAAACACGAAAATAAACAATCCCATCACTAAAATCTTTGAGCGAAGAAGGATTGCTACAACCACCGCAACGACGAGAAACAATCCCGAGAATTTTCTTACGATGAAAGAAAAAAGAAACCTACAGCAACAAGTAAATTCCCGGCAAGATGATCTCGCCAAGAACATGGCAAAAATAAAAGAGGATGGTGTCAGAAAA
Organism: Vicia sativa; assembly: GCA_021764765.1. Classification (NCBI taxonomy): domain Eukaryota; kingdom Viridiplantae; phylum Streptophyta; class Magnoliopsida; order Fabales; family Fabaceae; genus Vicia; species Vicia sativa. The sequence goes on along the minus strand of CM038796.1, from coordinate 36,352,047 downwards.
ATAGCATAAAAAATGGCATTATATGCCCCATACCATTTCACCATCATAGTCATCGAAAAAAAATAAAAAATAATGCAAAAACATCAAAATTTATTACGAGTTTCCGCCGCGGTCAGAAAAAGTAAACAAATGGTGTAGTGAATAAAAACAAAAGCAAATGCCGTGTGAAAATACATGAAAATGGAAAAGATCCATGAGGTAAAAAATCTTACATGCCATGCAACTGCTTTTTACATATGGTTATAATTATTACAATACGGTCCAAACATAGCAAAAAAGCAAAAGAAAAATGATTATGGAAAGTCAGAAAAATTATGAAAGAGGAAAGTGCAAAAACCGTTAGAAAACGAATGGAGAGTGTGAGAAAAAATACATTACGGTATAGTTTGTAAAAAATGATAAGCAAACAGCAATGTTGTTATGGTGAGCAAGTACGGAGATGATAAAAATGAGTGCTAGCTTTTGCCAGTATTACCATTGGAGCCAAAAAACCCACATGATTATTACATGAAAAAAACCAAAAAGTAAAAATCCATTACATCCCTTTATTATTGTCGTGGTGTAGAAGCACCGTCGCAAAACCACTACCCTCTGCCACCTCTTCTCCATAACCGCTTGCACCGACCATATTATTATGCATAACCGCTCAATACGATGAAGCACGACTAAAAAACGCATACTTGATACAACAACATTATGTTGAATGCCGAATGAAAAATGATCGTTAAGCTTCGCCGTAATTAACTTACTGCAACCGCGGCAAGCTTGACATATTTCTAACATTTCATAAGCGTCATGTTTAATACATCCGCACCCCACACGCCCCGCTAACACCCCGAATACTACGCCAATAACATAAACTTGATATTGTTGGAAAGACTACGTGTGACATAACAACTTTGTAGTTAATGAAAATCCAACAAAGCCTTTATCACCGAAAAGTGTTTAGCGTTTGCACCGCAGTGTTTGATGAAAATGCTTGGCTGGGTAAAAACCGTCACACATGCAACATGCAATTTAACTTAACTACTAACTACGGGCGCTTATCTTCCGCTCACCGCGTCAACGCAAAAAAAATTTCTAAGCAAACTTGTAGATGGCATAGCAAACTTCCGTGTTCGGAGTTTTTCCATCACATCGAATCCACGGAAAACATAACATACTTACCGATGCCATCGTCCACAACTTGCAAGAAAAGTGTATCTTATCTTGCATTGCGCCATGCGCACCACTTCCATATCTTCCAGCAGAAAAATTTCTAGGAAAAGACCAAAATTAAAACTCCAACTTTCATTCGGAATTTCTTCATGCGACAACCATCGTAGCGAAAAAACAACTTTGAAAACATGTGCACACTACTCGAACACAAACATAACGAATTCTTATTTTCCGAAATAACTTCAATCCGTCCCAAATGTTCCATTTCCGCTTAAAGTTTTAGATCACCGTAGATGAACAACTTTTCGGTTGAACACTTTTTATTCGAAACCACGAAATGATAAAATCGCCCAACCACGGCATGAGCAAACATACACTTCAAAAATATTTCTAAGTGTTGAATTTTGAGAAAATAAACCGTAACTTCCATATAATTTTGATCACATTTAAAATGGATTCGATTTCTTCAAAAATTTATAATACCGCCATTAAACAACAACAATGGTTGAACTCGACCGAATCGGCATCCAACGCATGTAAAATGTCCAAGTCGAGCACCAACACATTAAAACACTCAAAATTTATAAAACTTCAAAAGTTATGAACTTCGCTTAACTTTATAACTTGAAATTAAAACATTAAAATCTTCACAAAACAAAGTGAAATACATATACTCTTCCAACAACTATCGGTTCACAAACTTGACCACAAGACGGCAAGATACGGATGCAACATGGCTCCGTAAACACAAAAACTTAAAACTTAAGAAATTTCCTAAGTCCAAGATTATAAAAAAAACCATTTTCCCCATTCTTCCGATTTTCTCCAAAATGCATTTTCTCAAATGTCGACTTTTGCCGCCAACCACTCCACTCGGTCAAACTTTGACTTTTGTTGACTTCATACACGCGCCAAATATCATTTATACATCCGTTCTTGATTTTACGATCGTCGCCGTCGATAAGCCAAATACCACCACAACTCACAGGCCATAGAATCAGCTCGGGTTCAAAATCACAACCACAACATAACAAAATTGTAATCAACATCCACGACGAAGCAGTCAAACTCCACCCTCGCTAGATAATAATCAAGCCTACGGACACATCTTGTATCGAGAGAATGCTTGCAGAACCTCAAATATTCAACTTTGAAAATCAAACCTCTTCTTGAAGTTATACACTCTCGTTCAATTAGCACAATTAGATCCCATGGTTAAAGCATGAATGATATGTATGCAATGCAATGGAATTATAAGCCAAAAATGTAACGGGAAAGATGAGGGTAAATTTTGGGGTACAACGGTGGCGTACCTTACAGTTCTCCATCCTTACACCCTACGATTTTGAAGACTTGAAGAGATCACCGATTCAACTAAAGAAGAAAGGACACATTGACTCAATGCTGTCTGGCAGAAGAAGGTACTAGAGTTGACAAAGCTACTTCACGAGGGCGAAACATTAGCACTACTTGACTCGAGAGAGCGCCCGTGGGAGGCTTAGAGCAATAGAATTTGCTTTTTATCTTTTGTACTTGAAAAAAAAGGAAAAAAAATAAACTAATAAAAGTTTGGTCATGCTTGTTTAACAAACTTAAATTTCTAAGGTCCTTGAAAACATTGCATTGCATAAACATCGCATATCATGGCATGACATTTCATACAATACATTGAAGATCGGTTTCTCATTCTCTCACTATTTATTTTAGCGAAATGGCTCTTGAGCAATGTCAAAAGATCTCGAGCTCGAAATGCTCATTTCCAAGAAATCACCAACTTGGTCCAGGCGGAAAGACTTGAAGAAGCTCATCACCGAAGGAAGAAGGTCATGGCGTCCTCAACATGGGAAGAGGCGTCATAAGGCGGACCTATGGTGGTCAGCCAGATAGAACTCTCGAGACAAAGAGTGGTGGCCGTGGAAGTATCAAGAACAACGAAGGAACCAACATGAGTAAAAATAGAAACTATGAAGCAACGGTATTCTCTTGGGGATGACAAATCTAAACAACTCGAAACCGTCGAATCTTGTGGAAAATCGAAGATGTCCGGGTGAATTTTGATTATCGAGCCTAGTTCACAGTGTAGTGATTCCCCATAAGTTCAAGGTTCCTACTTTTGCCAAGTATGATGGCAACTCTTGTCCAGCGCATTTGAAGTCCTATGTTCGGAAGATCCATCCTACACATTGAGCATGGATCCATTACTTCAAAGAGTTTATCCAGCTCGGTTAGGTGGTATTATCAACTAGAGTACTCACATCCATACGGAATGACTTAGCGAAAGCTTTCTACAAAAGTACCATTACAATCTTGAACTAGCACCCCTCATGCAACTTCTGAGAGCATCTATGGGTCGTGACGAGAATTCAAAGAATAAGCTCAAAAATGGAGATTTAGCGAGCAAAGTTCAAGCACCCTTGTCCAATAGGGAGTTGGTTGATATGTTTATAAAACACAAACAGGGCCCATTCTTCATCATCGATTGGAAACTCTTGGCCGGGTTCACCACATCTTAACATGTGCAGAAATCAAGCGGAAAGATTAGTCATCGCTCCTCAAATATTGCGAGAGATCTTTTGGTAAGAAAGAAGCCAATATGCCGAAAAAATTGAGCCAAAGCGGTACTCGATACGTGCATTGTGATCTCGATCCTACACGCAACCTCAGCGAGACAGCGCTAACGAGCAACGCCAAAGATAGTTTGAAAGATCAACATACCATTGTTGCAACACATGTTGAAAGCAGCCGCAAAATCCTCCTCGACACATCAACACTTCCTCTCATACAATCCTAATGCCAGTGTGCATACCACTCCAAGACACGAGGACGCCCAAACGAAGAACAAGATTCAAGACATGATTAAAGCCAAAGAAATTAAGTTTGATCCTCTATCGAAACTCCGAATGTGATCAACGCACAATAACCACGGCAAGAACTCTTATGTTTTGATGTGAACAACTTGACTATTCCTCGTTGTGTTAAGAAGAATCTGCTGCCGGTGTCAATCGGGATGCCAAGAATTTTTTGGTGCCATACACACCTAAAGAATGTGCTTAGTTGAGAAGTATTCAATGCATGATGGATAACAGAAGTGCTATTTACGAAAACCCTCACACATGGAGAATCGTGTGAAGACATGTCTAAGAATCCGAAGATCCAATATGTGGCCACCGGAAGTTTGGGATACCTTGGGGCAGCGGTGGAAAGTTTGATTTCATGGTGAAGTATCCGTTCACTACAAAACTAACCTAAAGATGTCAAGGCAACCGGGGAAGACGATTTCCCAGAAGACTATCTTGATGTAAACCAATAAGGATCTCCTCTGCCGATCTTGTGCTAAGTCGCCATTACTTCTCCCGGACAGGTTCCATACTCCGACAAAGCTATATCGTGGAACTATGGAGTTTTACTATCATGGCGTCAAGCAAGACGGTTAACCATTGAAGACATCACCATTTCTAATCGACATAACAGCGTTACGGATCAAGCAAAGCAACGAGCCGGAAGAGTATTTTCTCCGAGATCTCTCCACCAAAAGACACTACGACTCCATTTCATATTCGGTTATCAAACCAATTCCCAAAGCACGAGGAAAGAACGGCAACTCATCACCTTTCGGTAGTACCAAAATTCTTGAAGATACCTCAACAAAAATGGAGAGATTCTAAAGATCATCAAGAAGAGTGACTATAATATTGTGGAGCAGTTGGAACAAACTCATCCAAGATATCCATGCTTGCTCTACTATTGTGCTCACGAGGCTCATGCTAAAGCCTTGGTGAAGTTTAAAAAATGCTCACATACATAGAACACCACTAACCGGTTTGAAGTTTGTATTGCTAGTCAAAACAACAATGGTCTGAGCTTCTACGATGTTGATTTGACTTACATCGGAAGGAAACACAATAAAGCCTTGCACATCTCCGTTGAATGCAAGGCGTTACATTGTCTCATGTTTTGGTAGATACCGGTTACGCTACGAATATCCAACAAAGAGTGCTTTCGACCGACTTGATATTGAAGGATTGGACTTGAAGCCAACGACATAATTGTGAGAGCTTTTGATGGTTACAAGCAGCAGTACGGAGCTCATTCTACCGATTAAAGTCGGTTCCCGGACTTTTGACTCCACTTTCTTTGTCATGGACATCCGTCCGACTTACTCTACCCTACTTGGGCGCTTGGATACATGGGGCGAGCCTTTATTACCTCTACCTTGCATCGTGAAATTCCCGATGAAGGGAACATTGTTACAATATCACGGTGAAGAGGAATATATGGTGAGCCATACGTCATTCGATACCTCGAAATGGAAGGTGAATTCTTCAAACTCCATCAATCTTCGAAATAGTTCCAAGTCATGCTTGTTGACTCTCCAATCGCTCTCGTTACACAAGTTACGCCTATGGCCTCTGAAAGGTGCAGAAGAGTCGTACTATTTGCTTTCCCTAATGTTCCTTTCGCCATCTTGGTTTAGGCTTCACCACAAAAATGATGATATGACGTGCAAAACTTCCCTTCCACATCGGCAGAATGGAGTCTATGTTATAAAAACGGCGACGACTTCCGACTAGATCTTCTAACTCCCGGACTCAACAATTGGAAGACCGAAGGCGTCATACCAATCTCCTTTAGACATTAGTAATTGCTTTTTTTTATGCTTTTCGTTCTTTATTACGTTCGGACAATAACTTTAAAGCCTAATGCCTTGCACAGGGCATCACGGCTCGTTGTGAGGTTATTATCATCATTTGCATATTTTTATTCAATAAAATCATTGGACTTTTAATTTAAGTGTTGCTTTAGTTCTTTTCTTTTACTTTACTACCCCTTCAAAGCTATGTGTTCTTACACCACACGTGATACAACTACTTCATTCACTCTGTCATGTTGACTATGACTTGCTTATGACTATAACCGATCTACCATCTAAAATGAAAGTGAGGAAGATTGTGAAGTGCCATGAGAACTTGTTAGATTTCTACAACAAGAGGGCATTATGCGACCACAAGAGCCAATCGAGGTTGTGAATCTAGATCTGTGAAGATAGAAAAGAAATCAAGATAGCGAGTCTTGAAACGCGATGTCAAGGAAGATTGGTCCGGATGCTAAAGACTATATTGAGGTTTTTCTTGGTCCCTACGAAGACATGTCGAGTCTAAACATTGATATTGTGGTGCAGATTCCGCAAAAAAAAGGTTTTCTCGGTAAAGCAAAGGTTAAATCGTATATTACGAGATGTCAGAGAAAATCAAAGACGAAGTTATGAAGCAGTTTAATGCCGGTTTCCTAGCCGTTACTTCTAATCCACAGTGGGTTGCGAATGTGGTACCTATACCTAAGAAAGATGGCAAAGTACGAATGTGTGTCGATTACGAGATACGAGCAGTGAGTCGAAAAGCGATTTTCCACTTCCTCATTTGATGTTCTAGTCGACAACACCGCTCAACATAAGGTTTTATCCTTCATGGATGGTTTCTCCGGTTACAATCAGATTAAAATGGCCCCTAAAGACATGGAGAAGACTACTTTCGTTACACAGTGGGGCACATTCTGCTACAAGGTCATGTCGTTCATCACGAAAGCACGGCGCCACTTATCAACGTGCCATGGTGGCATTATTTCATGACATGATTCATCACGAGATAGAGGTCTCGTCGAGGACATGATAGCTCGATCCAAGAAGAGCATCTCGATCGATTCTGACTTGATGGTGAAGAAGTCGGTGAGACTTAATCCCAACAAGTGCACCTTTGGAGTCATATCCGATAAGCTCCTGGGGTTTGTTGTCAGTGGTAAAGGTATTGAAGTTGACCCCAAGGTTAAAGCTATCCAAGAAATGCCGACTCCCGCAGAAAGAAGTCGAGGTTTCTTGGGACGATTGAACTACATTGCAGTTCATTGCCCATCTAACTACTACTTGTGAGCCAATCTTCAAATTCTTGAAGAAAGATCAAGTAGTGGAATGGAGCAACGATTTCAGTTGCTTTTGACAAAATCAAGGAGTATCTGCGAATCCTCTATCACGATGCCGCTTTGAAAGAAGACCTCTTATCATGTACTTGCGATATTAGAGAATTCATGGGGTGTGTCTTTGGGGCAACATAGCGAGTCAGTCGAAAAGAGTATGCAATATACTACCTTAGCAAAAGTTTACCGTGTGAAACAAGATACTCACATTCGAGAAAACTTGGCGCTTTAACTTGAGCTTTCGCCGACTAAGATAGTATATGTTGACTCACTACCTTGTTGATCTCGGATGGATCCGATAAAATACATATTAGAAACACTCTCTCGAAAGAATAGCAAGATGGCAAATGATCTTGACCGAATACGACATCCAGTACACTACTCAGAAAGCGATCAAAGGAAGTGTAATAGCCAATCATTTGGCTCATGAAGCCGTAGACGACTATCAGTCTATGCAATTCGAGTTTCCAGACGAAGATGTTCTACTAGTTATTGATTACGAAGAACCAGGACCAGACGAAGGACCTGAACCGGGATCCCGATGGACCATGGTCTTTGATGGAGCCTCAAACGCACTTGGCAATGGCATTGGTGCCATCATTACATCTCCTACAGGCGGACACACTCCTTTCACCGACAGATTATGTTTCAATTGCACTAACAATATGGCCGAATACGAAGCGTGCATCATGGGTATCAAAGTTGTCATTGACTTAAGAATCAAGTTCTTGCAAGTGTATGGAGACTCAGCTTTAGTGATCAGTCAGATTAAAGGCAAATGGGATCGAAACATCCGAATCTCATTCCATATCGAGCATGTTCGTCGATCCCTTACTTCAAAGAGATCACCTTCGATCATTATTCCACGAGAAGATAATCAGTTGGCAGACGCATTAGCTACTATGTCCTCGATGTTCAAGGTCAGATGGGACAACGAAGCTCCCTAAATCATCATCGAAAAGTTTGACGAACCAGCATACTGGTGTGAACTTGATACAGAAGAGAAACCTTGGTTCTACAAAGTAAATAGGTATCTTAAGACTCAGGAATATCCTTGAGGGCATCCGTCAATGACAAGAAGTTCTTAATAAGATTCGCATCAAATTCTTTCTCAACGACATCTTATACAAGCCAATCATGACTTGTGCTTACTCATTGTGTAGATCGAGAAAGCTGCAGAGCGGATCATGGAAGAGTTACACAATCGCATTTGGTACCGCTCCGTGGACATACAATGGCTAAAAGATTTTGAGAACGAGTTACTATTGGTCCACTATGGGCGATTGTCACCGCTATGCTTGGTCTTGTCACAAATGCGGATATGCGGACAAGTGCGTACCTCAATACCATTGAATATTCGACCGCTCATTGGCCTTTCGCAATGTGGGGCATTGACATGATCGGAGAAATCAAGCCCACGCTTTCAGCGGACATCATTTCATCCTTGTGGCAATTGACTATTTCACCAAGTGGGTAGAAGCGACCTCGTTAGTATACATTACCAAGAATGTTGTGGCTCGATTCATCAAGCATAATCTTATATGTCGATCGGCACTCGAAAAAGATTATCACGGATAACGGTACCAACCTCAACAACAAAATGATCATAGAACTACGCACGATTCAAGACCAAACATCACAATTCTTCTCCATATCGGCCTAAGATGAATGGCATAGTGGAAGCCGCCAACAAGAATATCAAGAAGATCATACAAAGATGGCGGTGACTTACAAGGACTAGCACGAGATGTTGCCATTTTCTCTCCATGGTTACCGCACTCTGATCACGAACATCTAAAGGGCCCCTTCTCTCTTGTATACGGTATGGAAGCGATCACGCCAATCGAGGTTGAATACCCTCGACGAGTCCTCCGGGGCCGAGCTAAGCGAGCGAATGGATCGAGACTACGCCTCGGTCGGATCAATTTGATCGACGAAGCGACTTCATCCATACGCCATGGACGGCTCATCGAGCGAAAGATCGAGCATTCAACAAGAAAGTCACACAAGTCTACAAAGTCGGTGATCTAGTAATCAAGTGCATCATTCTTCCACAAGGTGATCCTAGGGAAAATGGACTCCTACCTATGAGGGACCATTTATAGTCAAAATAGTATTTTCTAGCGGAGCTATGATACTAAGCACCATGGATGGAAGACTTCCCGTACCACATGAGCGAGGCATAGTCAAAAATACTACGCATAAGCGAGACCCGCTAGTCGGTGCCTAGGCAAAAATAAGGGCATCTGGAAAACCAAAAGGGTTAGGAAAAGTTAAGGATATATACAAAATATGTACACCCGGCAAGTCGAAAACCTGCAAAGGCGGCTTAGACAAAAAAGGGTATCCCGGTATATTGAAAACCCGAAAGGGCGGTCTAGGAAAAAGTTAGGGATTTAAGCGTACAACTATGTCTCGTCCAGATCATCTACCTACAGACTACTATTATCAGCATTCAAGATTCAAATGGCGAAAATCAATTCATTCACCTTTTACTGAAAGCAAGGAGATGAGATAGTCGAAATATATGAGCACTAGCATTGTTGAGACTCAACGAGATTATTTCTGCATAGCTTTTACTTTTATTCGTCTCTTGTATAAAAGCTTGTATCGCCATCTTTTAATGCAAATTCTTTTCTGATGTTAATTTCTATTGTTTCTTGCATAAAGTCCAATGATTGCTTTGAATGATTATATGCATTTGACAATAAACATCCGTTCAAACATACGAAAAGAGCGAACAAAAAAATAATTACTGAGCTCTAGGAATTGAGATGGCGACTAAAGTCACCAATGCATTCCCCGAGTCACTTTCGCAGTCACTTCCACAAGAATACAATCCCACAGCCATCAAACCTTCTCAAAGTACTAATCTCCTTCCACTAGTGTTCCAACACTCCAAGCTTCATCGCATTAGTCCCCAAGCAGTGATCTTAACCAGCTTCACCTCGTTACATCAGTCTCCGAGCAGTAATAGTTCATCTCGTATACACAAAGATATTTACCCTCAACGGAATGTCTTTTGACGATTATCACCCCCCGGCAGCAGCAATATCTAGACTCGAAACTTGGTCAGATAGTGCATCGGAGGAAACCTACATCTCTATTTCCCCAATCAGAGTTTCCAACAAACTTTAGATTCATCACCTCAAGTGATCCTTCGAGCCTCATCAGCCTTTACGCCCCCTTCAGCGTTGCCACGTTACGTCAGTCTCCAAGCGGTATTCAAATACTCCCCAGCAAGATTTGGGCACAAGATCCCCAGCGGAGTACCTCCCAGTTGCTATTCTTTCCAACAGCATTAACATCTAGACTCGAAACTTGGTCAGATAGTGCATCGGAGGAATCAAAAGCATCTCAGGGTTCGCAACAACCCTTTTCCAAGCGAACATCAGAAACCCACAGCAGGACGTTCTCATCTTCTTCAAGATGGATATGTTTTAAAATACCACAACAACTACATTCATACATTATTCATAAAAATCATAACATGTGCATATATCATTCACGAACATTGCCATATGCGTGCATGCATCACAATCTACATAGAACTAACTATATTCTGACAAGATTTATTTCCCTAACAGGTAAAAGCTATTTTTTCAAATGCACGGTTAAAGATTAATACCCGAAACAAGGCGGAGAACTATCGAACAACCACGAAAGCTTCGGACAACGGTCAATTAATGCCCGAAACAAGATGGGAAACCCAATCTGAAAGACTATACAAATTGTCTCGAGCGGACATTGGATCAACACGAAGCAAGGCGGAAATCTATCGCGATACGCAAATATCCACCTCGAGGATAACCAAGGCGAAGTTTATTCGACTCTCTCTTATTATCAACGACTACATAGTCTAGCATCGACCAGTTGTCCGGATGGCATCTTTAAGCCCATCGACTACTTGTCAACATTTCTCCACCTTGAGATCTGCATATTTGGTTAAAAATCAATACATACCAATAACCTCATTCAAGGACGAGCGTGAAGTCTAACGTACGACTCAACATCAGTCGCCCCCAGATGGCATCTTAAGCCCATCTCCGTGTTTTCTTCTATTTTATACCTACAGAGTCTAACGTACGACTCATTCCCCAGTATCAGTCTCTCCCGATGGCATCTTAAGCCCATCTCTGATGTTTCTCCTATTCAAATAACGTTCGCGAGTCTAGCATAAGACTTGCACTCTAGCTCAACTTCTCCAGATGGCATCTATAAGCCCATTCTAGCACATAATCAACCAACAGCGAGTGCAAATTTTCAGGTGTACTCGAGTGTTCAATCATCTTCTACTTCCAAGTCACGAAAAGCAAGCATACCAATCTAAACCTTCCAGTACAAGAAGATTGAGCAGGCATTTGTTATACCCCAAAATTTGCCCTCCTACTTCTCGAAGACATTTCACATATCCATACTCGAGGAATTCATAAGGGTTGACCAGATAAACTCTCTCCTAAGCAATCAATCCAAACTAGGGTTTTGCCATTTTCAAATCAAGGTGGTCTCTAACACTTCAAGTGGTCATCATGCCTCACCATATGCTTCAAAGAATCTCCATGTCAAGTTTCGAGCCTTACAAGTCAAGTTTTCTTAGACAATTGCTCAGATGGTTGAAAATCAGTTGTATTGGACAAAAAGTCAACTATGGTCAACATACAATCAAACTTCATAATTTTTTGTCAACATCAATATTTTGAAGTAATATTCATCATTTGATCAAGATTTGACCATGATTCATCAAGAAAAGTCAAGAATTGATCAAAAGTCATAGTTTCTAAATTGGGCTTTCTCAGACAAAAGTCAACAGAACTTTGACCAGGCATAACTTTCACATACTTTATCAAAAAAAAATCTACCACAGCTCATTTTGAAGAGAATTGAATTCTCTACAACTTCATGTCTCACAAGCTTGGGCAGAAAATGCTTCATTTGGAAGTTATGGATCAAAACATTACAGGTCCTTTTAAAAGTCAACAAAAAGTCATCTTTTTGAAAAGAAGTGTTCATGAGCATGGAAACTTAAATGAAGATGAAACCAAAAAGGCTGTTTAAACGACATCTTTAGCTTTCTAAAAAGTCCAAGAACACCCAAAAATGTTTAAAATTGAGCAAGATAGAAAATGTTAAAAATTGTCCAAGTTGAGCATTTTTTAGGAGGTGCACAAAGAGAAATACTTGACAAAACCAAATTTTTTGCAAATGGGACTAACTTTTCTTGATTCAAACATGTTCCTCAATTTAATTGGAACCTTGAGCCCAAGGCCACAAATTTATCTTTTATTTTTATTTATTTTGGATTTTTAATCATTTAAAACCAATTTAATTAAAATAAAAGATAGAAAATCAAAAATTAATTGCAAGATGGATTTTCTTCCATCCTTGAGGTCCAAGCAAGCCATTTAATCTGATTATTTCGAAATAATCATGATTGGTAATGAGATTTGATTGAAATTGGCTCAAAATGGAAATATTTGGTTTGATTCCAAATCAAATAATTTCTCATTGATTGGCTTGACTTTTCTTACAAATTTTTGACCTAATTCACTCTATTATAAATACATGATGTTACTACATGCACAAGGAACGAAACCCTAGCCTCATGAGCCAACCCTAAAGTTCACAAATTTTTTACAAACTTACAAAATTCGAAATCCTTTTTCCAGCCGTTTTCAGTTCATTCCAAGCACTCCATCGTGCTCCTGAGGTATCATTGAGTAAGTCCAGGCCAAGAACCATGGCCAAACATGCTTGAATCGTGCCATACATGAACATACATTTACATATCTTTTTAAAATTCGTGTTTCAATATTCATTGTGTTTTGTCTGAAACTAACCATTGCAATGTGTTCCTGAGACATCATAGAACAGATCTGGACGATTACATGAAGCTCCTAACGATCTGAGCAAGATTTGCCATTGTTAGGATTTAGAAATGGACAAGCTTCGAACCGGACAATCCAGGCCGTTTCAGGCCAAACGGCCATCACCATTAGACTCGCAGCCCTCGAATTAGGGGGGTAGGGTCCCTCTTTACTCTTTATTTTGTTTATTCTGCAGGTTCAGGGATCGGGCTAACCGGAGAAGACGACCAGAGCAGTGCTCCGGCGTTGTTGACTTACTCTGAACTCAGACGAAGCTGGCGTGGTGCAAAGGCACGATTTGATTGGCTCAACGTTTAAGATCGGATCCCACAGTTTGACTTACGTTTAAAATTCAAAAACGGAGCGAAGGATCACATATAATCATATGGTTGCATTCTTATGACAACAAACGCGCGCAGCTCAGTTGGTAAACATGTGCTTGGTATATCCAGGAGGTCAGGGGTTCGATTCCTGGCTTCTCACTTTCCTTTTTTAACACTTTTCAAACTAACTCATATTTTAATATTTTTCTTACTTAATTTAATTTCTTTTCAAATAATTTTCTAACACATATAAAAAATCACAAAAAATATTTTCTTTTTGCATTTAGGTCAGAAAAATACTTATTTAATTTTTGGCATAAAAAATTATATTTTTGCATGCATATTTTAATTAATTGTTAATTAATCCGAAAATTGACTTTTAATTGTTTTCCTTACTAAAATCAATCCAGAAAATTCCCAGAAAATTATTTTCTCATCTAATTAGGTTTACTAACCTTAAAAACTTTTTCCTAACTCAAAATATTTTTTTTTACTAACATATTTTCTCTTATTCACAATTCGATTCTTTTTCAGATTATTATGTATCTGCTTCCAGGTTGTAATAGTTAGGATTATTTTCTCGCATTCTTTTTCAAATATCATGTAACTGCTCATGGGATGTAATAGCTTAATTAGGATTTACTTTCCACACTCCTATATTATGTAACTGCCCAAATCCATGTAATAGCGTAGGATTTACATGATTTACTTTCCGCCCATATAAGCGCTAGTAACTAGGCGTGCATGGCAAGATAAAAAATGAACTTATATCACTTCTAATTGCAAGATAACTTATCTGAACTTAACAAACTCTCTTCACACATGCACACCCTAAAGTATTCTCTCTCGTTGCCTTTCGAATAAATGGTCAAGTCCCTGGAACGTAGAGGTATCCTAGCATCGTTGCCTACAAACATATCATCATAGTCCCTTCGATACAAAGATCATAGTCCCTCGATGTTGCCTACGAATACATGATCTCGTCCCTCGATTGTTGCCTATGAAAAATGATAATCGTCCCTTCGAATGTGTTTGGATACTCCTACAAGTTACCTTCTATGACCATCTGATGTCCCTTCGAATGTCCCTTTACATCCAACGAATAGGGTTACCTACCAACTAATGGTATGGATAACACTATTCTAAAGGAAAGAAATAAAATAACACGGCGACCGTTACGAGTAGGTAATAAGACTTTTAGTTGCTTGCTCCATCAAAACATCTTTTCACACCTCACACTTTTACAAAGTTAAAACACTTTTTCAAAAATGAAACATTTCCGAACACTTCGTATACATTCCAGCGTGAATCATTACAAAGTCAAAGCGAAATGTCCTTTTCAAAAACATTTTCAAATGCACACACAGAAAGCAAATTTTAAAAGATGAGCTAAAGCAACTAAGAGTCCGTAGATAACTACGGATGGAAAGGGTGTTAATACCTTCCCTTTTCATAACCTTCTCCCTTACTCAGAATCTAACGAAGGTCTTTTCCTGTTCTTTTCACCTTCCCTTAATTGGATAAAAGAAAAGTCAGTGGCGACTCTTGCTATCCGCAACATTTGCGATCAAAAGTAAAACAATCCAAAGTCAGTTCTCCCACCGTAGTACAGATCCCTTGAGACATATGAGGAGGTATGATGATATCTTGAGGTAATATAACTTGATCTTGTCTTGAGAGAAGCAAACCCTTGTTATGGGTTGATTGCTTAGGAGATGGTTCATCTGGATAACCCTTGAAATATTCTTGAGTATGGAGATGTGGATTATTTTGAGAAATAGGAGGGGAAATTTTGGGGTATAATAGTAACGCCACTGTAGAATACTTTGTCTTAGAAGATGATGTACTAATACTTCATGATCTTTTGTAAGCCTTGTTCAAACATCTTCTAATTAGAACATTCTTTGGTGCTTCTATCAGAGGTTGTGCTAGCATGCTTCCTTCAGAGTTTGCTTTTCAGTGTGCATGACTAGAAGTTCTATTCTTCATTAGAACTTATACTACTTGTTTGCTCATCATAATTTGATAATTCTATATTGTTGAGTGCTTGAGTCAGAATATTATCTGAAATGAAAACAGTATACATCAGAGTATCATATATATTATACAAAATTTATTTCACTTGTTATCATCAAAACTCTAATATATGATTAGAACCAAACTATATTCTAACAATCTCCCCCTTTTTGATGATGACAAAAATATTAGATTTTGATAAAGAAATTTTGTATATATGAAAAATATATCTCCCCCTGAGATGGACAATCTCCCCTTGAGATTAATAATTTAAGGAAAACTAAGTATAATAGAACTTCCTTGAGATGTTCTTTCAGAATTTTCAGAGATTCTTTTTCTTCAGAGTTTCCTTTTCATTTCAGAGCTTGAATCATCAGAGTTTGAAGCTTTAGACTTGAGTTTGTCTTTGCAACATCTTCTTCCAGAGCTTGTGTAAACTTGTATACTTCAGAAGCAAAAATGTACACTTGTATATTTATTGTTAGAAATGTTTGACATTTTTGTTCTAGTAACATGTTATAATTAATCAGATCAAAATCTCAATTTTCTCCCCCTTTTTGTCAAAATCAAAAATGCATAAGTGAAAAATTGTAAAGTAAACCAAAATACTTGTAACATTAATTCTGAAGTACCATTACAGAGGTTTGACAAAACAAAATTAACAAAACACAAAAAAATGATGCATAAAAGATTGTTTGAAAATAGAAGGTCTAGGTGGGACGTGAAACTAATGATAGCAGAAGATTTTTTATTTCAGTTGAAGACTCCTCTTGCTTCTGCATCCACGTCTTGATTTCCTTATTTGTCTCATCGTGTTTATCCATACGTGCTATGACATCTTCATTTTCTTTCTTCAACTCCTTCAGAGTTTCCAGAACAACAGAAGTGGAGTTAACATCCTCAGTGGAAACAGCCCTTGAGGTACCCTGCAGTAGATCTGGGACAGAAGGTGCTAGAGAAAAGTGTATCAAGATCAACCATTAGAGTCAACACTTTCTTCCTTGGTTCTTTGGGAAAAAAACTAAGAGGCTTGTACAAAACCAAAGCTCCAGAGTTTGGATAAGCAATTTCTGAATCAGAGGATTCATCATCAAAAATATCCATGTATTCAGCAGGTGGTTGCCATAGAGTATTTCCAAGCTGTAGAAGTGGCTTCTTGTTCTAGATTATGTAGGCTTCCTTCTTCAAACCATTCAGACACTCAGAAAATTTCTCATAAACATGAGAATAAAACATCTCTTTGAGTTTAAGGCATTCAACATTGAATCTCCTTTTGAAGGTTGTCCATAAATTAGCTGATGCAGAGGGACTCAGGTTGTTGGCATAATCATTCTTCAGCAGTTCTAGCCAATTTAGCATCTCTATTTCAAACTTCTACAAAAATACACTAACATTTGCATGCACAGGTTTGGAAATTCGGGTGAGAGAGTTAAGATTAACTATGGTCTTTATAAATTCTGGTGAGTCAGGAATTTGTGGATATGGAAGTTCTGGAGTGGGAACAGATGTAGGTTCAATAGTTTCTGGGGAGTTAGGATGTGGAAGTTTTATGGTGATGGTGGTATGTTCTGTTGAGGGAATAGGTGGAATTTTTGTTGGAATCATGGTTTGTGCAGTGGTGTGAGTGGATTGAAGTTCTAAGGAGGTGTGTTGAGGAAGTTCTGTAGGTGTTGGTTCAGCAAAGGAAGTAGTGATATGTGTGGATGATTTGGGGACTGGAAAAAGATTTTTTTTGGGTAGAGGACTTGGAAATTTAGTTTGCAGAGGAGTATTTATTCTAGGTAATACCCAGGATGGAACATCTGAGTTCCATTCACTATTGTCTGGATGTGGATAAATAGTTGGGGATGGTGGTGCATTTGGATTAAGTGAGTGGGGAGCAGATACAGGAATTTCCTATTGTAAGCTTTGGGAAGTGATGATTGGTGTGGTTTGTGTTATAGTGGAGGATGGTGGAAGTTCTGTGTTAAGGGTGTCAAAGTTATCAATATCAGAAGATGGAAGTTCTAGAGTTTCTGAAGGTGCAGTAAAATCTATGTCTACATCTATGGTTTCTAGGGTTTCTTTTGTAGTGTGTGATGTTGGGGGAATAAAGGTTGAAGTTGTTGTTGGTGCAGTAGATGTTAAAATACTAGCAGTATTAGAAACAGAAATATGACCAGATGGTGTACATGAGATCTTTTCTTCTTCTTCTGAGACTTTTATGGTCTAGCAGAAGTTCCTTCTTCATCATCTTTCCTCTTCCTAATTTTCCTAACAGGTCTTAGAGAATCTATGCCTTGCACCCAGGCTGGATTAATTTGAATTCCTTTCCTCTTTCCAGTTCCGATGTAATTTTGAATAGTCAACTGATGAGCTTTTGAGTCAAACGTTGGGAAATCAGCAACTGGAACTCTCCTCTTCGTGACAGAACCCCAAGCTAATGAAGTGGGTTCATCCAGAAGTCTCTCAATGATCTTTCTCTTCACAAGATTCTTGTCATTCCAGATTTTTCCGCATGTAGGATCCAACTCCTTCAGGAGTTTAACATCTTCTAAGTGCACTATCAGACCATTCTCTGTCAGAATGTCCGAAATCAGTCTGGCCAGAGGTATCCTGTTTCTCTTAGCCTTAGGATTTCTAGTTCTTTCTGCTTATCTTGTTTCCTTTACATGTAGCGGATATATACGAACAAATGATAGGGTAAATCCACCTTAACATTAGTTCCTACCCAAAATAGCAAATATTGCTGATCTGCATTGATGTAATATGGTGAACTTGTTTCCTTTCTATGATGTATGCAACCATGAAAAATCTTGGCCCAAATCTTGTAGATGTCCTTCAAATCCTTGATTTTTGTATAAGCTTTTCCAGGAGTAAATATTTCAGCATTAACAGGTTCCAAATCAATCCTTCCTTCTGGAACTCCAATTTCGCCCTCTCCTTCTAGACCCATAAATCTTCTGATAACATTCTTAGTGATAGAAATCTCCTTACCCATTACAAAAGAGAGAATGGCTTTGGGGTGGCTACAACGTGAATCCATAATTCTTTGATAAGGTTTGGATAAACATGACCAACAAGACGATCAAAGAAATTCATCCACCCTTGGAATTCCACAACAGGAAATAGGTTGAAGCCATTGTCTTTGAGATTCACCAAATCTATTATCAGTTCACACACAACTTCCAATTTCTCAACAGGAATTCGGGTTGTTCTTCCAGGAACAACGTATCTCTGAGATGGTTGAGAAATAGATGGAACGTTGGTTTCTGAAGGATTAAGTATGAGTTTTTGGGTTGTTGGAACTTGAAGCCATTGATGAATTTCTGGGTTGAAGCTTTTTGGGTTTAGGGTTTTTGAAAAGAGAGAAGAAGAGGCAGAAATGCATAAAAGATTTTGAAGAGTGAAAAAAAGAGAGAAGAATTTTTTAATAGAGTATTTATAGAGAAAATACACGAAAATGGAGCGTTTAAAAATCGGTTAAAAGAAAATTAAAAAAATTAAGAGACGAATTAATCATCATGTGCATTAATGTAGCGTCTGACAATTATAGGGATTTCTTGAGATTTGATTAAATATCAACAGTTACCTAAGAGCATTATGTCAATAGCTAGCACGCGTGTGAGTAACCTATCAGAAACTACGAACACGTGTACAATATTCTAGGTTAAAAGCATATCAGCTGTTTGATATGTGGAACTTCTGAACCATACTTGTAATGAAATATAGAAACTATTTCAGAACTTCTATGTATGGCTTCTAATTGAACTTCTCTTCTAACTTCTGAAGAGATGTTAATTAGATCGTTCAAAAACATAACTTCTGACTATATTGAAAGTGAACAAAAATTTCATTCCGGGCATACTTCCATACTTATATTTTTCAAAATGTATTTAAATTTATCTTCAGAAAGAGGTTTAGTGAAAATATCAGCCCATTGATGGTTTGTATCTACAAAGTTTAAACTCAAAATTCCTTTTTGAATATAGTCCCTTATGAAATGGTGTTTTATTTCAATATGCTTTGCCTTAGAATGTAAAATTGGATTTTTAGAGAGGCAAATTGCAAAAGTATTACCACAGAAGATAGGGATCTTACACTTATACAGATGATAGTCTTCTAGTTGACTCTTCATCTAGAGCATCTAAGTGCTACAACCAACAGCAGCTACATATTTTGCTTCAGTGGTTGAAAGTGCAATGGTGGCTTGCTTCTTGCTGTACCAAGAGATCAGATTTTCACCAAGGAATTGATAACTTCTAGAGGTGTTTTTTCATTCTACTCTGTCTCCAGCATAATCAGCATCAAAATAACCTACTAATTAAAACTCTTTGGATTTTCTGTAACACAGTCCAACATTAGTAGTACCCTTTAGATACCATAGAATTCTCTTAACAACAGTTAAGTGAGATTCTCTGGGATCTGATTGGAATCTTGCATATAAACACACACTAAATAGAATATCTAGCCTAGATGCAGTTGGATAAAGAAGAGAACCAATCATACCTCTGTAGAGTTTTTGATCTACCTTCTTACTTACCTCATCTTTTCCCAAATTGCATATAGGATGCATTGGGGTCTTTGCTTCCTTACTTTCTGATAGTTGGAATTTCTTTAGAAGTTATTTGACATACTTAGTTTGATGTATGTAAGTACCTTCTTAACATTGATTGATTTGAATTCCCAAAAAGAATTTCAATTCTCCCATCATGCTCATTTCAAACTCTGCCTGCATAAACTCAGCAAATTCTCTTCCAAGAGATACATTAGAAGTTCCAAAGATAATATCATCTACATAGATTTGACAGATAAGAATATCATTTTTAAATGTCTTTTTGAATAGAGTTGTGTCCACTTTTCCTCTGGTAAAATTATTTTCTAAAAGGAAATTGCTTAAACGTTCATACCAAGCTCTGGGAGCTTGTTTTAACCCATATAAAGATTTTTTGAGTTTAAAGACATGTTTTGGAAATTTTGAATCCTCAAAACCAGGAGGTTGACGGATATAAACTTCTTCTTCTATATAGCCATTTAAAAATGCACTTTTGACATCCATTTGATATAAAGTAATATTATTTTGAACAGCAAAAGAGATTAATAATCTGATAGACTCTAACCTGGCAAATGGAGCAAAGGTTTCATTATAACCAATACCTTCTTGTTGACTATACCTTGTGCTACCAATCGTGCCTTGTTTCTGACAACTTCTCCTTGCTCATTTAATTTGTTTCTGAATACCCATTTAGTTCCAATAAGATTAAATCCTTTAGGCTTTGGAACAAGATCCCACACATCATTTCTTGCAAATTGATCCAGTTCTTCTTGCATGGCAATAATCCAGTCATTGTCTTGAAGAGCTTCATCAATAGAAGTTGGCTCAATAAGAGAAACCAGACCAAACAGTGATTCCTCATTATTCCTTAGAGCAGACCTAGTTCTGATAGGACCATCCTTCTTTCCAATGATGACATCTTACGGATGTCTTGAAGTGATTCTTGAAAATCTTCTTTGTGAAGGTTCTTGAGAGATTCTTAAGTTGTCGAACTTCTTCAACAATTGGAACTTGAGTTGTCATACATTACGTCCCTTGAGAGTTTGGTAAATGAACTTACGTACTGCAACATTTTCAATGCTTTGGCTTTTGTTGGCCAAGCCTATCATCAAATCTTACTTTGATTGGTTCTTCAACAATCGAGTTTTGTATTGTACACTCTATATCCTTTTGAGCATTGAGTATCCAAGAAGAATACATACGTGCTTTAGAATCAAACTTGTTCAAGTGTTCTTTAGTATTTAAAATATAACAAGTGCATCCAAATGGATGAAAATAAGAAATGTTGGGCTTTTGTCCTTCCACAATTAATAGAGTCTTTTCAAGAATAGGTCTTATAGAAACTCTATTCTGAATATAATCGTTGTGTTCACAGGTCCTTTCCAGAAGTGTTTAGCCATATTGGTTTCATTGATCATAGTTCTGGCCATTTCTTGTAAAGTTCTATTCTTTCGTTCCATAACTCCATTTTGTTGGGGAGTTCTAGGACAAGAGAAATCATGAGAAATTCCATTTTCTTTAAAATATTTTTCAAAAAATTGATTTTCAAATTCACCACCATGATCACTTCTAACCTTTATGATTCTAAACACTTTTTCATTCTGAACTTGGTTACAAAAGTCAAAGAACCGAGAATGTGACTCATCCTTATGTTTTAAGAACTTTACCCATGTTCATCTGTTGTAGTCATCTATAATGACCAATCCATACTTCTTGATCTAATGGATACGGTTTTCACTGGTCCAAATAGATCAATATGTAGAAGTTTTAATGGCCTAGAGGAAGAAACAACATTTTAGATTTAAAGAGGATTTTGAAAACTTTCCTTGACAAGCTTCACACGAACTTACGAGTTGAACTTCAATTTGGAAGTCCTCGACCAGTTGAGTTTGTTAATTTGAGAAATTTTCTCATGCTAACATGTCCCAACCTTACATGCGGACCCATTGTTCATCATTCTTGACATAAGACATTTTACATTTTGTGATTTTAAATCGGAAAGATTAATTTTGTAAATGTTGTTCTTTCTCTTGCGAGAAAGAGAATTGACCCATCCTTTTGACTTACTGACTCTACATGACTTTTGATTAAAAATAATGTCATAACCATTGTCACTTAATTGACTTATGGACAATAGATTATGCGCTAATCCTTCTACTAACAGAACATTAGAAATAGAGGGGAGGTTACCGTTTCCAATGGTTCAAGAACCAATGATTCTTCCCTTCAGGTTACCTCCAAATTTTACTTCACCTCCAAGTTTAAGTTCCAAACTTTGGAACATAGACCTTCTTCCGTCATATGTCATGACATCCGAGTCCAGTACCATGATTGGTGTTTCAACTTCATCGTTAAGGAAATCTCCAACATAGATTATTTTTTCTTAAGGTACCCATATCTTTCTGGGTCCTTTCTGGTTAGAGTTTCTAAGATTCTATTTGAACCTTGGTTTAACATAAAATCTTTCAGAATGAGAAGTGTATTTTATATCATGTGTATGACCATAACTGAACTATTTGTACAATGGTTTGTATGTGATAGTCATTTATCAACAATTTGGGTTGATATGCTTCTTTCCCTCGGGAGTTTCATATCAATTCCCTACATTGTTTCTACTAACTCCATAGATCATTGAAGTCATCTTGCTTCTATCTATGCTTTTAGTCGACTTACGAAAGTTATAGTCATATTCTTTAAGAATATCTTTTGAACTTAAAGCGATGTCTGAACTAGGGATTTTTGAACTTTTTGAAAATCATCTTTAAGTTTAATGTTATTTTCTTTAAGTTCAGCATTTTCTGCTTTGAGTTGTTCAATCTCGGATAATAGACTCTTTTAAGTTTCTTGTATTTGATCTTGAGCGGACTATTATTTTCCAAAAGTTCTAATAGACTATCTACCAGTTCAGCACGAGAGAGTTCAGAAAATACCTCATCAGGTTCTGCTTCAGCTGAGTCATCTTCTGTTGTGGCCATGAAAGCTAGGTTGGCATGCTCATCTTCTGAGTCAGATTCAGCTTCAGAAGATTCTGAGTCGTCCCATGTGGCCATCATTCCTTTCTTATTTTCAAACCTTTTCTTTGGTTTTTCTCTCTGCAATTTGGGACATTCACTTCTGAAACGTCCAGGTTATTTGCATTCATAGCACGTGATGTTTCTTTTACTGAACTTCTTGTATCCAGAAGATTCTCCTCTATCTTCAGATCTTTTGTGGTTTCTGAACTTCTTTTGCCTGTGTTTCCACATTTGATTTATCCTTCTGGAAAGCATAGATAACTCATCTTATTCTGACTCTGAATCTTGAGCTTCCATCTTCAGCCTGAAAAGCATTAACATCAAATTATTTAGTAGATTTCAAAGCAACTGACTTACCTTTCTTATGAGGCTCAAATTCATCAAGCTCTATTTCATGACTCCTCTGCATGCTGATAAGTTCTTCTAAGGATATAGCGTTCGGATCTTTTGAAAATTTGAAAACATCACCATTGGTGCCCATCTTTTGGGTAAGCTTCTGATGATTTTCTTTACATGATCAGCCTTGGTGTATCTTTTATTTAGCACTCTCAAGCCAGCAGTTAAGGTTTGAAACCTTGAGAACATTGGCTCAATGGATTCATTTTCCTCCATTTTGAATGCCTCATACTTCTGGATAAGCGCCAAAGCTTTAGTTTCCTTGACTTGAGCATTTCCTTCATGTGACACTTTGAGTGACTCAAAGATATCATATGTTGTGTCTTTGTTTGTAATTTTTTCATATTCTATTTTTGAAATAGCATTCCACAGAATATTTCTTGATTTGTGATGATTCTTAAATTTTGCTTTCTATGTTTTGTCCATTTCTTTTCTTTCTATCTTGTTTCCGTCCTTGTCTACTAGGTGTTTGTAGCCATCCAAAACAATATCCCAAAGATCAGGGTCATAGCCTAAAATAAAGCTTCCTAATCTATCCTTCCAGTATTCAAAATCCTCTCCATCAAACATAGGAGGTTTAGTGTTGATGTTGTTGTAATCTGTTGCCATTTGTGTTTTCCTTCTAGATCTTTATCTGAGACTGTTAAGTGTTTGCACCTAGAACCAAGAGCTCTGATGCCAATTGAAGGCTTAGAAAACACATAGAAGGGGGGTGAATAAGTTTTTTCCTTTTAAATTTTTATTTCACTTAACAACAAGACTAAACACACAAGGATTTTTATCCTAGTTCGTTTGAAACTCAAACTACTCCAGTCCACCCGTCAAGGTGATTGTGCCTCTCTCAATGAGGACTTAATCCACTATAATCAAAGATTACAAGCTATGACCAATTGTTGTGACTAACAACAATGCACAATAGCGCAGTGACTAACACCTCTAAGATTCAACTAGTCTATCCTCTTGAAATCATTGTTGGTCTCTCAAGGAACAATTACACAAGAACTTCTAGATCAGTGTTTACAATTGCTTCTTAAAAAACTTTATCACAAAAGTGATTTTTACACAAGAAGATTAAGCTCAAAACTTAGAAATAAACTTCACGAATAATGATTTCAACTTTGGCGGTAAGTTCTCTATGAATGAATTGTTGTGTTTCTTCTTTGGATGTTGCACTTTATATAGAACTTCTTGATTACATCCGTTTACAGCGTTTGCGTGTCTTGGGTCTGGAAAGTGTAATTAATTTGTTTAGCTTCACGTGTTTTGTTTACTCAATGAACCTTGAAAGTTGAACCACTCGAGTACTTAATTTGTCTTAGCTTAGTAGGGTAGCGTTCTTTGCGAGACTTTGTCTTAGAAGATGACGTACTAATACTTCATGATCTTACGAGCCTTGTTGAACATCTTCTCGGAACATTCTTTGGTGCTTCTATCGGAGGTTGCGCTAGCATGCTTCCTTGAGTTTGCTTTTCGGTGTGCATGACGGAAGTTCTATTCTTCATTAGAACTTGACTACTTGTTTGCTCAACATAATTTGATATTTATATATTCTTGAGTGCTTGAGTCAGAACATTATCTGAAATGAAAACAATATACATCAGAGTATCATATCTATTATACAAAATTTATTTCACTTGTTATCATCAAAACTCTAAGATATGATTAGAACCAACCTATGTTCTAACATTCTTTTCCTTTCAAAAACAAAACACTTAATAATGGTTAAACTCCTTTCTCAAAGGTAAAAACAATCAACCTCACTGCAAACCTTTTTCGCCTACGGGCGCTTTTTGTGTTTAAAACCTTTTCAAAAAGGGTGTTCCCTTTCAAGTCTAAACAAATTTCTATGTGTGCGAGCGGCCGAGCATAAGACTTCTTATAGGCTGATACCTATGCGAGTTGCAATTGTAAGGACGCAATCGAACTTCCTATAAAAACAATTGCAACCCACAAAAATGTGAGCGAACTACGGTAGCTCGACTTTCCCATTGCACGAGGGAATACGTAGGCATCTTGTCACGGGGTTCGATCGAGCAAACTTTGTAAATACTTCATTCTTTTCCCTATGTTTTATTTATTTTCCTTTCTTTCACATGCATTGTAGTGATTAAGCGATAAATAGATATAACACACCCCTTAGATAGAAAATATAAGTGGATACCGTAGAGTATTACGGGTGCGTGGGGTGCTAATCTCTTCCCCTCGCGTAATAGACTCTCTTACCCCGATCTCTTGGTCGTAAGACTGCGATTTCTCCCCTTTCAAATTTATTCGATGTTTTCCTTTCCTCTCGCGGGATAAAAAGCGTTTAATAGCGACTTCATTGATATTTGTATTGGATGATGTTCGGTAGGTTGTTTCACAACCATACAAATTTTAATAAAATCGTGTCGTTGAAAAATTTGAACTATCATAAATTTTGCATTGGTTAAAATTTTCAATATCACATAATATTTATTAAAAAATACCTATATTGTTATAAAGATATCAGAAATTAAAAAAAAGTATAAGTTTTATGAACAATTTTGAATGAAGTAGCAAAAATTTTAAATGATACGAAAGTTTTAACCTAATTTTGTCTAAGGACAATTTTAAAATTAATGAAAAGTATGGGGTGCCAGTTCTTTGGGCCGGCTGATGACGCTCCGTAATCCATTACTTCACCAACCAAGCTCCCACCGCATGCACTCACAGCATCCCCACGTGTCACCACATAATTGGGCACTGTACTACAATACCGTGTGCGTCACCCACAGCAAACCAACCTCCATCCAATATCCCGAAACGCCTCACATGTTGACCACAATCCACGTGACTTTGACCCATTTGATCCGTTCTAACCGCTCCTTCTTTCTCTTTTTCATTTCTCTCAATTCTCTCTCTCACCTCACCCATTTCTTCATTTCCCCCTTTTCCCCAAAACCAAACCCTAAAAACCAAAATGTGTTCGTTCTTGGGATCGTAATCGAGTGCGGGCGATAACAGCTTCGTGATTCGCGCGCTCTCTATCATTCGATTTCAATTCAATGGCCAAAGAAACTGCTACATTGTTCTGATTCTGTTTTTGTTTGTTGCTATCATGTCTGATTTGGTTGCTCGTACGGGTCGGCATCAGCAACGGTATGAGGACGGTTATCGTCTTGTTGCTGGGTAATGCGATTTTCCCCTTCCTTCCCAATTTCTTTTTTATTTTTTTATGTATTGTTAATTTTTTTGTTTTATAGAATTTATTTAATAATAATGATAATTAATAATTTTGTGTAAAGTTAAAAATGTCGTTTTCTTGCCTAAAGGTTTGTTTGTTTAGTGTTTGGTGTTTGGGAAATTACGATTTGGTCTTGTTGATGGTGATGTTTTGGTGTTATTTTATTTTTGGTTGAGGTTGATGTTTTTTGATGTTGATGCATGTCTCTATTATGGCTTTTTATGGCGCAATTACGAAATCCAATTATCTATTGAAGGGGCTTGTTGTTACCAATTTATTTAAATAATATATGGATGATTTACATTAAAATTAAGAAAAATGTTCGCAAATCCTAATTCAACTTGACATATTGTTAGGTTGGACGTCATCATTGGGTTTCAAACCCTGGTACTCACGGTTGTGTCTGGCGTTTTATTGGTTATTTTCACTTCGTCTACTGATAATTTTTTTTTTTTTTTTTTTTTGATAATATGTAATATTAATATTTGTTCATGCCATCTCATGTGTTAGGCACTTTTGTGATGTACTGTGTGTGTATGTATTTATGAAATTATTTTGATAATAATACATTATTTTGATAATAATATGTGTATGTGCTATGTATGTATTTACACTTCCTATAGGATTTTCTTTACAAGATTACCTGGTCATCTACCAACATAGACACTTGACACTGATAATGTCAAAACATAGGACACCATCACCGATACATATATGATAGTAGTTAAATATTATTTACCAATCTATTATTAAAGAAAGTTAAAAATATTCTAATCAAGATTAATTTCTTTGATTCTTCATTGATAGCATTGCTTCAATACATGTTATCGTCTTGTTGAAGCAATAAAAAACAGTTTTTACACTTGTCCGAATTATCGACCGTGTTGTATGAGTGTCGACACCGATTCAAAGTATCGAAGCAAAGAAAAAATGTTTTTGGAACACTTGTTTGACTTTTCGATGTCATACCAGTGTTGGACACCGCTACACACCTATTTCATAGGTTGTAATGTATGACAACTATGCTTGTGCATTATGACAACACTTGAAAGTTTCGTTGATTTTAAAGATTACATGTAATATTTTCCGTTCTCAACCGTCCTTCCAAGTGATTTTCTTGGCTTAATTAAGTGTAATTTTATTCTTAGATTACTAATTAAATGTAGTTTTAACCCTCTGATTTTTCAGCAATCTTGATGGCTTTAGGTTCACCTCTAGTTTGTTACCTTGCTGGTTATAACTCGAAAAGCCAACTGTTTAGTAGTATTTAAATAGTTGTATGCAGATAATAAATAGCAAATGACTGGAAATTGTATATTTCTTTGAACTGTGAATTTGCTTGATTTGCAAAGTGACTGTAACTAACAACAAATGGAATTTCATTATCCTTCCTATTAATCAGCTTTTATTATGATATCAAATATTTTTAGATAGGGATTGCTTGATGTTTACATTTCTATGTAACACTTGTTTTGGATATATAATACTCTTCAAGTTCTGTTTTCTAAATGTCAATTGGGTTGCAGGTGTGTTCCCTTTAGGTATAAAAGTTGTGAAGGCGACTCTAGTTCTGAGAAGATTGTTGAAGTGCTTCTAATTAATTCACCTAGTGGGCCAGGTCTTTTATTTCCAAAGGTATATAATGTTTGAAATGACACTTAAACCTGTTTGGTTATTGTTATGGTTGGTATGAGTTTATGCTATACATTGATTATCATGATATTTTAAATTTGCTCTAAAATTGTATTTTGCAAAGTAATGCAGTTTTGTTCATTTCAGTCATTGATATTAGCATTACATTACCAAAATATTGCTTTGTATTCTTAAAAGGGAACTAAATGAAATCTCTCCTATGGTCCTGCTACCGGTGAGTTATTAGAAAGAGCATATCAATTGCATTAGGTTGTTTTTGTACTATAGCTCTTTTCTTGGAATTGACTGACGTTGGTGGTCATGGATTGTGAGAGTCCACTCTAGAAAATGAAGTAAAATAAAAAATAGTTTTGTATTCATAAAGATGTCTTAGAGAATGAAATCTTGTTTCCTGTAAACCAATGCATTCCCTATGCACAATTACAAAGACTTATCGCTCAAGATAACTGATATCTATTTAAGCGGCTGACCTCTCTCAATATAGTTGAACCTGACTTCAAATTCAAGCTTGTTTGTTTAGGTAATAAAATAGCTTCATCATGTATTCAATGTTTTAACGCTCAAATAATTCCGGAACTGCTCATCCCATATACCCAGTGTATAAAAGTAGGGGCTTTGTTAACCTATTGACCATTTTCTGTTCTGGTTACATTGTTAAATTGGTTCATTTTTTTTTGTCTTCGCTTGTGATGAGATGGTAAAATCACTGGATTCTGTTCATAATACTACCCTTGTACATAATCCTTTTTAGGTATAGGGACCTTTACTGAACTATGAAAGATTAGATGCTCATTGAGTAAATCAAATCTATTGTAATTTTTTGTTAAGTACCTATACTGAATCTATTGACCAGAACACTTTTTTGAAATATGATTCTTTCAAAAATTATTTTGCATAATCAAGTGCATTTTACATTTCCGTTTAAATTGTTTGCTGCTTCTCATTTATGCTGTGTTTTGTAACTTAATCTGGTTTTGTTTTTTGAATGGACCCTAAGTGGAGATGTCATTTTCTGATTGTTATGTTGTTTTTCCATTAAAGGGAGGTTGGGAGAATGATGAAACTGTTGAAGAGGCTGCTGTAAGAGAAGCTATAGAAGAAGCAGGAGTTCGTGGAGATCTAATGGTGAGAAATGTGAATTTATTAACTTTTGAGTTTCCGCAATAATGCTTTTTGAGCTTCTCTAATATCATGACGGGTTAAAGAGTCTGAATGTTTTGATATCTCATAATGGGAACATAAGTTTGGTGCATATAATAAAGTCATATCATCTTCTCACAGTATTCCTTGTTGCTGTAAATTGGTCACTTTTGATATTTGCAATGGTGTTTTCTCAACTTTGCTTGGATTTGAATATTATCACTTTTTAAAATTTTTCCAGCATTTATTTCAGATGTGAGCAAAAAGTATTACATGTTTTTGGAATTATCTATTTGTCTTGGCTTGCGTTTTGATTCTTTCACTCTTTTAATGCTATCCCTTAAAAATTTAATCACACTCTGATTTAGTTATTTTAATTGTAAGCCGGTGGATTAATATTGCTACATTTCCATATTGATCTTGTTATTTGGATGTATACTTGCAAACCAATGGCTGAAACTTGTGGTTATATGGTGTTAGGAATGTCTTGGCTTCTACGAGTTTAGGAGTAAGACCCACCAAGATGAGTTCAGTCCAGAAGGGTTGTGTAAAGCAGCAATGTTCGCTTTATTTGTCAAGGAGGAACTTGAGCTGTGGCCTGAGCAAGATACCAGAAATAGGAGTTGGTTGACTGTATCAGAGGCACTTGGAAGCCTTGGCATGCTTGGATGAGGATGCTCTGGGCGCTTCTGCCAATGGCATGAGGAAAAGTTTGTGGGTTGAACGGGAGGATTTACTTGATATTAGACTGATTTGCTGACAATTTATTTTTAGGGGATTGATATTTGATAAAAAATATTATTCTTGGGGTAGTTTACTTTACTTTAGGAAGTACTATAACTTTAATCAGAATTGCTTAGTTATTGTTTCAGGTCTTTGGAATGATCTCTGATTCTTTTGATTCAGAGTAATTCATGACGTTCAATATTCATGACACTGGGAACACCTATAATGTTTGGTTGGTTAGATATTGATGTTGAATATGATCCACTCATACAAAAACCGTAAGAGCATCATCTTCAATGCATGGTTGCTGGTTCATTGCTTAATCATAAATTATGTTATTTATTTTAATTTGCTATTGGAGTTTGAATATAAGAAATGTTCTTATCATTAAAATATTCTCATGAAAAAATGAATTTTTATACATTAAAATTAATTTTCTTTTAATACAAATAAAATAATATAAATTAGTGGGGTCAATTCTAAATTGCTTATTTATAATCATGATTGAAGCGGAGTTGATAAAAATCACTTTGATGCAATGTGGTAATTTGGACTCATAAGACACAATCAATAAAAAATATTTGAGAAATTAATATGCTACTCAAAATTGATTTGGACTCATAAGTCTCTTCTTGTTGTTGCATGTCAAGGTTTGCAATGGGAAATCCTAACAATGGTTAATCATAAACTTAAGAAACATATTTTGAATAAACTTAAGGAAAATATTGTTATCAGAGAGTAATTCATATTCGAAATTCACGAGTCGGTCGAAGTTACGATGTTCGAAACTTCTAATATTTTATTTTGAATAAACTTAAGGAAAATATTGTTATCAGAGAGTAATTCATATTCAGAGCTTCTAATATTTTATTTTGAATAAACTTAAGGAAAATATAATAAACTTAAGGAAAATATTGTTATCAGAGAGTAATTCATATTCAGAATTTCTGAGGGTTAGTCAGAAGTTCTGATGTTCAAAAGCTTCTAATATTTTGTCCAGAAGGAATTGAACTTCTGGAGGATAATTTAGTATTTTCTTTTTAGAAATAACTTAGATGTGAGGTTATCTCATTTTTTAGGACCTACGTGACATCCTTCCACTTGCTACTTTTGTGTATAAATAGGTGTTCCTATGCTTCATTAAAATTAACTCAATTCTTTTTACCAATCAGTTGTAGTCATCTTTATCATTTATTATTTCTCTCTTCTTCCTCCACTTTCATCACCTTGCACCAACAATTGATATCTAGAGCTCTTGGTTGTTCTTGAAATTTAGAAAACAGTGATTGTGGTGTGTGTTTGAATAAGATCATATTGATTTTGTGGGTTTTGGGAAACAACGAGTGAGAACTAAGATTTATAAGAATTTTTACGCAAGGTTTAAGGTGAGTGGAAGCGATGGTTTGAACACTAAACTTCCGGTTTTAATGGTAAAAGCTGGAGCGGATGGATAATCTGAGATCGATTTCTCTTTGGTGCTCAAGATGTTTTGAGTGGTAATAGATGGTTATGTTTGATGTGATAGATGCTCTTGAAGAGCAACGAAGAAAGAGGTATGATGAAGAAGGATCGAGCTTTGTTCTATATCCATCGGTGTGTGGATGAAACGTGTTTGAGAAGATTGTTGATTCGATGGCGTCGAAGGAGGCATGGGATATCTTGGTAAGATATTCTTGTTGTGACGCATCGGTGAAGAAGGTGAAACTTGGTCCTGTTTGTCATACCCAAAATTTTCCTCCTACTCCTCAAGACATTTCATACATCTATACTCAAGATTCCTCGAAGGTTGATCGAACAAACCCTTTCTGACAATCAACCCAAACTAGGGTTTGGCTATTCTCGAGATCGAGACGGACTTCCAACATCTCAATGGTCATCATGCCTCCTCATATGCTTCAAAGATTCTCCATGTCAAGTTTCAAGCCTCATGAGTCAAATTTCCTCGAATGATTGCTCGGATGGTTGAAAATCGGTTGTATTGGACAAAAAGTCAAGCGTGGTCAACATACGATCAAACTTTCGATTTTTGGTCAACATCCTCATTTTGAAGTCACATTCATCATTTGATCAAGGGTTGATCATGATTCATCAAGAAAACTCAAGATTTGCTCAAAGTCAAACTTTCCAAATTAGGGTTTTAGTGAAAAGTCAACTAAACTTTGGTGAGCATAACTTCTTCATACTTTCTTAGAAATTTTCCACCACCTCTCATTTTGAAGGAAATTCAATTCTCTACAACTTCATGTCTCACAAGAATGTTCAAAAATGCTTCGTTTGAAGATATGGATCAAAACATTACCGTCCTTTTCAAAGTCAACAAAAGTCAACTTTTGTATTGAAGTTTATTGAGCATGGAAACTCA
The DNA here is from genome assembly GCA_021764765.1 of Vicia sativa. Classification (NCBI taxonomy): domain Eukaryota; kingdom Viridiplantae; phylum Streptophyta; class Magnoliopsida; order Fabales; family Fabaceae; genus Vicia; species Vicia sativa. Next base: position 36,319,689 of record CM038796.1, on the reverse strand, counting down.
ATTGAGATGAAACCAAAGAGGTTGTTTAGAGGACACTTAGAGCTTTCTAAAAATTCTAAGAACACTCAAAAATGTGGAAAATTGAGCAAAATACACCTTGCACAAGTTGGGCATTTTGAAGAGGTGCCAAGAGAAATACTTGTCAAAATCAAAATTTTGCAAATGGGCCTTGTTTTTCTTGGTTTAAACTTGTTCATTATCCTATTTGGAACCTTCAAGCCCAATGCCACGAATTTTGTCTTTATTTTTCTATTTAATTTGAATTTTATTCATTTAAAAACAAATTAAATTAAAAAATAAGGTATAAAATCAAAATTAAATGCAAAGTTGATTTTTCTCTCATACTTGAGATCCAAGTAACTCACACAAGATGACAAATTTCGAAATTTGCATTGATTTGGCAAGAATTTGATTGAAATTGGATCAAAAAGGAAGATTTGATTTTGTACAAAATCAAATAATTTTACATTGATTGATCATTATTTGTTCCTCAAATCATTAAAATCCATCTATTATAAATTTACAATGCATACAACATGAACAAAAGCAGAAAAATTGCTCAAAGAACCCTAACCTAAAGTCAAAAACCGTGCTCTTCAAGCAAGTGGCGACCCTAGTTCGACTTGTTTGATCAATTCTAAACCATCCATTGCATTCCTCGAAGCCTCTTGAGTCGATCCAGGACCTTTACATCTCTCAAAAACATCAAGAATTGAGAAAACGATTTGGTTGGTTCATACTTTTCAAATTTCGATTTCTATCATTCATGCATTTTAACGTGTTTTGATGTTTGCTTTGTGTTTAGTTTGAAGTTTGCAAGCTTTACGGACAATCAATTGCATTTTCATGGCATGAAGCGTGATTCACCATAGTTAGGGTTTTACGAACCAATTTAGGGTTTCCTTAAAGCGGAAAAATTGGACCAAATGAATGCCACCGGTGTGTTTAGAATTTCATTTGCAATCGATTCATGTACTCACGATCCATTTATATTGCTTGTATGGAGTTTTTGAAATATCACGAGAGCCATAGCGTCGAACTTAGCCGGCTAAGTTTCCAAAATTCAAGCGAAGAAGAAGGTGTTCTTGGCGTGATTTGAATTCGAGGGGAGCAAACGTTTAAAACAATTCGTTTGATTCTTGAACACGTGGACACTCTAGCTCGATTGGTCAGCGCGTAGGTATGAAGGAAGGGTCAGGTTCGATTCCCGCCATGGCATATGTTTTTACAAGTTAGAAAACTAACATTATATTATCATATTTTCTATTTTCTTTAATATTTTTCATACTATTTAATTTATCTTTAATATTTTTATCATGCATCTAAAAAACACCAAAAATATTTATTTTTGCATAATCATCAGAAAAATACTTATTTAATTTTAATATTAAAATTATTATTTTTGCATGCATATTTTATTTAATTACTAATTAATCATTTAAATGACTTTTAATTGTTTTAAATTGCCAAACCGATTGAAAATTACCAAAATTATCTTATCATATTAATGTCATTACTAACATAAAACCTTTTCCTCATTCAAAATATTTGTTTTACTAACATTTTCCTCTTATGCAATTTTCTTAGTTTTAGATTATGCATACATTCACGGGTTGTAACGTTTGGACGATTTTTCTTGCTTTTCTTTTTCAATTATGTAGCGCCTATGGGACGTAATAGTTTAATTAAGACTTTTATTTTCGCACTCTTATTATGTAACTTCCCAAAGCCATGTAATAGCGTAGGACATTTATTTTCCGACTTTACTTTCCATGATTTACTTTACGCACCTAAAGCGCTAGTAATTAGTAGCGTATGGCAAGATAAAATTGGACATAGATCACTCATAATTCCAAGATAAAATACAGAAATCAACACACTCTTTTCACACATACCCAGGGTAATTCTCTCGTTGCCTTCTACGAATACAAATGGTCAGTCCCTCGAGCGTAGAGGTATCCTAGCACTATTGCCTTCAAACAAATCATCATAGTCCTTCGATACAAAGATCATAGACCCACGATGTCGCCTAAGAATACATGATCTTGACCCTCGATTGTCGCCTCGAAAATGATGATAGTCCGCCGAATGTGCTAGGATACTCCTACAATTGCCTTCTATGACCATCCGATGTCCCTGAATGTCCGCTTACATCCAGCGAATAGGGTTACCTACCAACTAATGGTATGGATAGCGCTATTCTAAAGGAAAGTAAAACAACATGAAAGCGACCATTACGGTAGGTAATAAGACTTTTAGTTGCTTGCTCTATCAAAATACTTTTCATACCTCACTTTTGTCAAAGTTAAAACACTTTTCAAAATGAAACATTTCGAACGCTTTGTATACATTCCTACATGAATCATTACAAAGTCAAAGCGAAATGCCTTTTCAAAACATTTTGTCAAACACAGAAATCACTTTTTGAAAATGATCTAAGAGCAACTAAGAGCCGTAGATAACTACGGATGAAAAGGGTGCTAATACCTTCCCTTTTCATAACCTTCTCCCTAGAGAATCTAACGAAGGTCTTTTACTTACTACCTTCCCTTAATTGGATAAAAGAAAAGTCGGTGGCGACTCTTGCTATCCGCACATTTGCGATACAAAAATCTCAAAGTCGAGTTCACCGTATTCTGAGGCGACTCTCTTGAGGAGACACCTAAAGAGAGAATACCTTAGGGATTTCTAGATCACTTTTACTGCTTTCTATTTGAATTGTATTCTTTATCTTTAAGGGTTGCTTGGGTATTATATTTGTGGGGGATCCTACACCCGAATCCAGGTTTCCTTTTAGGTAAGTAGCAATAAATCGTCGCGACCGTTAGACGTATATCGAAATGGTCAACATGATGGCTACGTTAGTGTGACACTTTGGATGTCCTGATACTCTTCATTTCCAAGTTGAGGATAGTATTTGGCTTCTGTGTGGTGTCATCAAGCACTAACTAAACTTTTAGAACCTTAATTGACCCATCTTGGCCATTAGAAGGTAGTGAGATGGTGGCTTTGGTGCGACCGAGGTTGGTCGATACTCGATGCTACACTCATTAAGATCGGACTTTTGGGATATTTTCGATCGACCACTTGGTAGTCGTATTGAAATAAGCGCCTCTGAGAAAGATCAATGATATGAGATTCCTAGAACCGGTTACTATTATAGGGACAGGATGAACCAACTCAAACTTTTGGTAGGGTAAACACCTATACCTCATGCAAGCCTTAAACCTAGGCTCATTGTGTGAATTGTTTGTGTGTGCTAAACATGACATCATGACATCATCGCATTGCATATCATTTCTAATTATTTCAAGGACCTAGGGATTTATCTTTGCTCTTTTGTAGGGAATTATGGCTTCTAGAAAGACTATCGAATCAACTTCATGGGTATACCTTCTCATCTCAAAAATTGGTTTGAAATTCCGACCATGCTCGGTTCATCAAAAGACATGGTTATCTGCTTGACTTGGTTGTCTCGGTTTTGAAGAAGATATGATGCATGTCCTATTCCGGTTCTTTGATCAAAACACCATTGCTTTACATTCTCGGATTATCGGTTGGTTCCTACCTTGAAGAGTTCTCTAAGCTACTTGGGATACCTATTCTTGATCAAATGCCACTCACGGTTTAGAAAAGGTTCCTAGATGCGAAGACATCACATCAACATTACACCTAAAGTGCTCGGACATCGAAGCTAATTGGGAAACGGAGCGGAGTTAAGGGTTTACTTACCAAGTTCTTAATTAAGCAGAAATTCCTCAAAGTTATGAGTTTCCATGCATTCGAAGACATTGTGGCCTTGCTAATCTATGGTTTGGTTCTATTTCCTAACTCGGATCAATTCATGGATGTCAACGCCATTAAGTTGTTTCTTACTCGCAATCCTGCCTACTTTACTTGGAGACATGCATTCTCTCCACACTCGTACTACTAAAGACAAGGAACTCTCATGTGTTGTATACGTTACTTTCCGGTGGTTTATTTGCTTCCTCCATCAACAATGAAGAATGAACAAAGATTGAAGTGGTCTCAAGACTAATGTCACTCTCTCATTCGGATATCTTTGGAGTCTTTTCTCTCAAAAGGACTTCACATTCATTGGCGTTGTGGAGAATTCCCAATGTATCACTCCTTGGTATAAGAGGAGGTATTACTTACAACACTTCTCTAGCTCTCGTCGGTTTGGTTTTGCTCGAAGAGATGGTCCTCATGATATGCTTCTCCAAGATATTGTGTTCGACTACAATCACGATCTCGAATTACGAAGGTTCATACGCTTGGGGCATGGTAAAGAAGACCGATACCAAGACTTTGGGGCACGAACTCCATTCCTTGGGAACCTTACCTCAAATGGGTGAGAGCTCGAGCTCAAACCTCATGATGCCATTCACGCTGTTTTACAGTAATTATGGAACTGTTGCTATAGGTGGCGTACCCTATCTTGTTCTCCATCGACATGCCTACGATTTTGAAGACTTGAAGAGATCACGGATTGACTTGAAGAAAGGGATACATTCGAGCTCGATGCTATGCAAGCGAGAAGAAGGTACTAGAGTTGACAAAGCTACTTCACGAGTGGAACATCAACGCCTACCTCGGTACCAAGGAAGCGCTGGGAGACTTAGAGCTTTAGTATTTTTATGCTTTTCTTATATTGTTTTGAACTATCTTTTGTACTCAAAAGAAAATAATAAAAAGAGGACTAATAAATGTTAGATTCGTGCTTGTTTAACAAATTTAAATCCTAAGGTCCTTGAAAACATTGCATTGCATTTGCATAAACATCGCATATCATAGCATAACATCGCATACATTGAAGATCGGTTTCTCATTCTCTCGCTATTTATTTTAGCGAAATGGCTCTTGAACAGTATCAAAGATCTCAGGCTCGAATGCTCGGTTCGGAGATGTTCACTAGCTTGGTCCAAGGCCAAGAAGATCGAAGAAGCTCATCAACGAAAAAGAGGGTCGTTGGTGTTCTCAACATGGGTAGGCGCTACAAAGGTGGTCCTAAAGTGGTCACGGATAGAGCTCTCGGAAGGAAGTGTCAAAAAGTGTCAAGGGCAATGGCGAGGCGATCGTGAGCACGAGAAAGGCAGAAAGATCACTATGATAATGACGATACTCGATGAAGATGACAAGTACAAGAACTTGAAGACCGTGTTGTGAGAGAACACGAAGATGTCGAATTTTGATGATCTGAGCCTTGTCCATGGTGTGGTGATTCCTCAAGTTCAAAGTTCAATTTTGCCAAATATGATGGCATTTCTGTCCAAAGCTAAATTTGAAGTCCTATGTTCGGAAGATCAACCCCGTGATGAGAAAGTTGTGGATGCATTATTTTCAAGAGAGTTTGTCAGAACTTTGAGTGGTATTATCGGTGGAGAATGGCCGTATCCGTACTTGGGTGACTTAGCGGATGCTTTTACAGACGATATGAGTACAATCTTTGAGTTGGCACCCACGCATGCAACTCTGAGCATGTCTATGGGTCGTGATGAAAAGTTCAAAGTATATGCTCGAGTGGAGAGATCTAGCGGTGAGTTCGACCACCCTTGTCCAATAGGGAGTTGGTTGATATGTTTATGGGAACCACAGCAGGCCCATTCTTCAATCATTTGATTGGAAACTCTTGGCGGTTTCACCGTTGATATTGACGGAGAGCATATTGAAGTGGTATCAAGCGGAAGATTCATGTAGAGTCATCTCTAATCTTTGCGAAGAGATCTTTTGGGGTAAGAAAGAAACTAATCTTGTGTATGGTCGAAAAGCCGAGACCGACCACGCTTTCGATCGTAGGGCGGTTGTGATCTCGATCCTACATCGGCACAACCTCGGTGAGATAGCAGCGTGAGCAGCGCCCGAGGCGGTTCTGAATCAACATGCCATTGTCATGAGCCTTGCAACACATGCGGATTACTTTGAAGGATCCTCCTCGGTGGCAACACTTCCTCTCAGGATACAATCCTAATGCTAAGTGTGCTTACCACTCCAATAGCCGAGGCACGACACGCTGTTGGGCTTTGAAGAACAAAATTCAAGATATGATTGAAGCTAAGCATTGAGTTTGACCCTCGGTTGAGACTCGAATGTGATCAACGCCTATGCCTAACCATGACAAAAGTTCCAATGCTATTGGCGAGAACTCTACGTTTTCAACAAAGATGACTTGACCATTCCTCGATGGTGTTAAGAAGAATTTCTTTAAGCGGTGTCAACCAGGATGCCGAGAATGCCGTTGGTGCCCACACCCGATGATTGTGCTTGGTTGAGAAGGCGTGTTCGATGCATGATGGTAAAATAAATACTATTCACGAAACCACATGGAAGTCGTGAAGACATGTCTAAGGCGAAGATCGAAGATGTGAATGGCTACGCCATGGGATACCTTGGGGCGCCAGTGGAAAGTTTGATTACATGGTGAAGTACTGTTCACAGCTACAAGATTCCTATTGAAGATGTTAAGGCCGGATGGGGTGACGATTTCGAAGACTATCTTGATGTTAACACTATAAATTTCCTCTGCGATTATGTGCCTAGAGTGGCACCTCTCATCATTACTTCTCTAGACAGTTCCATATTCCTCAAACAAAGCTATTCCTTGGAATTATGGATCGATGTTTACTATCATGGCGTCAAGCAAGACCCTCGACCATTGAAGATCTTACGATTGAAGTTACCATTCGACATCACAACAACATCAAGTAAGGCCGAGCCGGAAGAGTATTCTCTCTCTCTCACCAAAAGACTCCGGCCACTCGCCCCGGCTATTCAACCAGTTCGAGACTAGAGGAAAGAACGATGACTCATCACTTTCGGCCGAAGTACCAAAGGAAGTTCTTGAAGGCACCTCCAAACAAGAAATGGAGGAAATTAGAAGATTATCAAGAAGAGTGACTACAATGTTGTGGAACAATTGGAACTTCCGTCCAAATCTCCATGCTTGCTGCTCTTGTGCTACAGGCTCATACTACGCCTTGGTGAAGTTTACGAAGAATGCTCACGCTGCAAAACACTACTACGATCAATTTGAAGTTTGTATTACTAGCACTGCTGCCAACAACGGCCTATACGATCTTGATTTGACTCTACGGAAAGAAACACAACAAAGCCTTGCATCTAATGCAAGTTACATTGTCTCATGTTTTGGTGGATCCGGGTACTCAATATCCTTAGAAGACTGCTTTTGATCGACTTGATGTTTAAGGGTTGGTTACGAAACCCGGTGACATTGTTGTGAGCTTTTGATGGTTCTAGCGAGCGATTACTCGAGCTCATCCTACTGTAAAGTCGGTTCCCGGACTTTTGATTCCACTTTCTTTGTCATGGACATCCGTCCAACTTACTCTCCTACTTGGGCCCTTGGATACATGGGGCCTACCTCCACTGCAAGTACACCGTGAAAGGGAGGTTGTTACGGTATGTGGTGAAGAAGAATATATGATCATCTACAGTCATTCCGATACCTCGAGGTGGAGGTGAATTCTTGAGACTCCTTTCAAGCTTTTGAAACAATCCCAGTCACTGCTGACTCTCCCGTCCTCTGAAGTGCAAGTTCCTCCTAGGATGACCTCGTTGAAAGATGCTCAAGTGCTTTGTTGAAGAAGGAGGTAGTACCATTTGGGACAACTCACGATCTTCCTTTCAAATATGACAAGGCTGGTTTAGGCTTCACCATCGAGAAGATGATATGCATGACGTGCCGCCAACTTTCCGCATCGGCTAGAATGGAATCCATGCTATAGCGGCGACAACGACGACATGACAACAGATCTTCCCAACTCGACAACGGACTCGGCAATTGGAAGATTGAAGGCGTCATACCAATCTCCTTTAGGCGAAGTAATTGCCTTTGTTTTGTTTTCGTTTTCTATGTTTTGAACAATAAACTCTAAACTCTAAAGCCTAGTGCCTTGCCATGCTCATTGTGAGGTTATTATCATCATTTGCATATTTTCATTCAATAAAATCGTTGGACTTTTGCATTTAATTGTTGCTTTCTTTCTTTTAATTTATCACCTTCAAAAGCTATGTGCACACACCCACGTGATGCCTGCGATCACTCCGAATCTGATGATGCTATTGCTAAATATGACCGATAATCCGATCTACCAAGCGAAGGCGAAGGTGAGGAAGATTATGAAGTGCCGGGAGAACTTCCGGCTACTACAAGAAGATCGAGTTATCTGACCACCAAAGATTGAGGTTGTGAATTTGGGTACTAACGAAGGCGAAAAAGATCAAGATAGGAGTGGGTCTTGAGCGATGTTAAAGAAAGGTTGAGTACGGATGCTACGAGACTATATCAAAGTTTTTGCTTGGTCGTACGAAGACATGCGAGTTTAGATATTGACATTGTGGTACACGGTTGCCGACAAAAGAAGGTTTTCTTCGAGGAAGCGAAGATACATCGCGTCGTCTGAGATGTCGAGAAAAATCAAAGGTTATGAAGCGATTCAATGCGGTTTCATAGCATTACTTATTATCCACGATGGGTTGCTAATGTGGTGCCCCGAAGGATGGCAAGGTACGAATGTGTGTGATTACGGAGATCTGAACAAAGCGAGTCGAAGCGATTTTCCACTTCCTCGTATTGATGTTACGGTTGACAACACCGCCCGACATAAGGTTTTCTCCTTCATGGATGGTTTCTCGGTTCAATCGGATCAAAATGGCTCTTGAAGACATGGAAGACTACTTTCGTTACGGTGGGGTACTACTTGCTACAAGGTCATGCCGTTCGGATGAAAACGGGCGCCACTTACCGTGCCATGGTGACATTATTTCATGACATGATTCATCACGAGATAGAGGTCTCGTCGAAGATATGATAGCTCGATCCACGGTGAAGAAGAACATCTTGATCATTTGCGGAAGCTGTTTGATAGGTTGAAGAAGTGCATGAGACTTAATCCTAACAAGTGCATTTTGGAGTCGATCCAGTAAACTCCTAGGGTTTGTTGTCGATGGGAAAGGTATTAGAAGTTGACCCACCAGGTTAAAGCTATTGAAATGCCCCCATGAGAAGGAAGTCGGAGGTTTCTTGGGCGATTAAATTACATTGCGGATTCATTGCACATCTAAGCGCTACTTGTGAGCCAATCTTCAAGTTACTAAAGAAAGATCAAGTAGTGGAATGGAATGATGATTTCGGATCGCTTTTGACAAAATCAAGGTACCTCTGAGATCCTCTATCCATGCCTGCTTGAAGAAGACCTCTTATCATGTACTTGGCGGTGTTAGAGAACTCAATGGGGTGTGTGTTGGGGCAACATGACGAGTCTGGTCGAAAAGAGTATGCAATATACTACCTTAGTAAAACGTTTACCGACTGTGAAACAAGATACTCACAGCTCGAGAAAACTTGCAGCGCTTTGGCTTGGGCTGCTCGCCGACTAAGACAGTACATGTTGACTCACACTACCTTGTTGATTTCTAAGATGGATCCGATAAAATATATATTTGAGAAACCAGCTCTCTCCAGAAGAATAGCAAGATGGCAAATGATCTTGACCGAATACGACATCCAGTATACTTCTTAGAAAGCGATCAAAGGAAGTGTAGTAGCCGATCATTTGGTTCATTAAGCCGTAGATGACTATCAGTCTATGCAGTTCGAGTTTCCAGATGAAGATGTTTTACTAGTCACAGATTGCGAAGAACCAGGCCCAGACAAAGGACCTGAACAAGGATCCCGATGGACCATGGTCTTTGATGGAGCCTCAAACGCACTTGGCAATGGCATTGGCGCCATCATTACATCTCTACGGTGGGCATACTCCTTTCACCGGATTATGTTTCGTTACACGAACAACATGGCGAATCTGAGCGTGCATCATGGGTATTAAAGTGCTATTGACTTAAGAATCAAGTTCTTGCAGCGTATGGAGACTCGACTTTAGTGATCGGTCAGTTAAGGCGGTGGGATCGAGCATCCGAATCTCATTCCATATCGAGAGCATGTTTTGAGTTTGATCCCTACTTGAAGAGATTGCTTTCAATCACATTCCGAGAAGAGAATCGGTTAGCGGGCGCGTTGGCTACTATGTCATCTATGTTCAAGGTCGGATGGGACAATGAGGCTCCCAAATCATCATTGAGAAGTTTGGCGAGCCAGCATATTGTTATGAGCTTGATACGAGAGAGAAACCTTGGTACTACGGTGAAGAGGTATCTTGAGACTCGGGAATATCCGCAGGGGCATCATCAACGATAAAGTTCTTGAGAAGATTTGCATCAAATTCTTCCTCGTGCGACATCTTATACAAGCGACCGACTTGTGCTTACTTATTGTGTAGACCAGGAAAATAGCGGAGCGTATCATGGAAGAGTTACACAAAGCGCATTTGGTACCCATTCTAGTGGTCATACACTGGCTAAGAAGATTTTGAGAACAGGTTACTATTGGTCCACCATGAAAGGCGATTGTCACGCTATGCTCGATCTTTTCATAAATGCGGTTATGCGGACAAAGTGCATTACCTCAGTACCTCTGAATGTTCTAACACTCCTTGGCCTTTTGCAATGTGGGTCATTGACATGATCGGAGAAATCAAGCCCGCTTCCAGGACACCGTTTCATCCTTGTGGCAATCGACTATTTCACCAAGTGGGTAAAGCGACCTCATTCGCATCTTACCAAGAATGTAGTGGCTCGATTCATCAAACATAATCTTATCTGTCGGTATGGCACTCCAGAAAGGATTATCGGATAATGGCTCTAATCTCAACAATAAAATGATCACCGAACTCGCAGATTCAAGATCAAGCATCCAACTCTTCTCTTTATCGGCCTAAGATGTATGGCGCGTGGAAGCCGCCACAAGAACATTAAGAAGATTATCTGAGAAGATGGCGGTGACTTACAAAGATTGGCATGAGATGTTACCATTTTCTCTTCATGGTTATCGCACTCTGATGCGGACATCAACGAGAACCCTTCTCTCTTGTATGCGGTATGGGCGGTCCTACCCATCGAGGTTGAGATACCCTCGACTAGAGTCCTCCAGGGCGAGAGTTAAGCGAAGCGATTGGGTCAGACTCGCCTTGACAAGATTAACTTGATTGATGAGAAGCGACTCGCATCCATCTTCCATGGACAGATCTATCGAAGCGAATGATCGAGCATTCAACAAAAGGGTCGAGCAAGGTCTACCAAGTCGGTGACTTAGTAGTCAGCGCATCATTCTTCCACAAGGTGATCGAGGGAAAATAGACTCCCACCTCGAGGGACCATTTGTAGTCAAGGCGGTATTTTTCGGTAGACTATGATACTTAGCACCATGGATGGCAAAGACTTCCACCACGAGCGGACATAGTAAAAAATACTACGCATAAAGAGACCCGCTAGATCGGTGACCTAGGCAAAAATAAGGGCATCTGGCGAACCAAAAGGGTTTGGGCAAAGTTAAGGATATATATACAAAACATGTACACCGGCAAGTCGAAAACGCAAAGCGGATTGGGAAAAAAGGTTATCGGTGGTGAAAACCGAAAGGGCGGTCTAGGCAAAAGTTAGGGATTTAAGCGTACGGCTATGTCTCGTCCAGGTCACCTACTTCCAGACTACTACTATCAGCATTCAAGATTCAAATGACGAAAATCAATCCACTCACTTTCTACTGACAGCAAGGAGATGAGATAGTTGAAATATATGAGTACTAGCATAGTTGGAACTTAACGAGATTGTTTCATAGCTTTTACTTTTCTTGTGTACAAACTACTTGGCCATACACCACATTTCAAATTAATACAAATTCTTTCTCTTTACAATTTTTGCTAGTTGTTATTTGTATAAAGTCCAACGTTTGCCTTGAATGATTATATGCATTTGACAATAAATATCTATTCACAAGCATCGAAAAGTGAACATCTGAGTAATTACTACGAGCTCTAGGAATTGAGATGACGAAACTGTAATATGTTCCCCTAGAGTGTAATCCCCACGAGAGATGTCACTCATCATAAACTTTCCCCAACAGTCGCATTTTCCTCTACTAGTCCCGACATTCCAAGCTTAATCACGTTGGTCCCAGCGGTGATTCCACCAACTAAGCCATGTTACATTAGTCTCTAGCGATGTGATTCATCACCGGCGAAGTATCCCATAAAATATCTCTCAACAAACATTACCTCCCGGAAGCGGCAATATCGGACTTGAAACATGGTCGAGATAGTGCATCGGAAAACCTACATCTTTTATTCCCGGCCCGGAGATTTCGGCGGGCTCGGATCCTTCTGGTCTCCACCGGTGTCAAATGCTCCAGCAGGATCTCGCGATATCCCGATAAAGCGCCTCTAATTTTCCCCAGCGGGTCTATGCAAAGATCCTCGTGCGCATCTCTCGATCTCTACCATCCTCAACAATATCTAGGCTCAAGACTTAGTCAGACAGTGCATCGGAGGAATCAAGGTTATCTTTCTTCTCAGGGTTTCCAATCCATTTTGTCCCCAACAAAGTCAATCTCAAAGCACAGCATCCACATCTTCAAGATGGATATGTTTTGAAATACCACAACATCTATCATTCATACATTACTCATAAAAGTCATAATTTATGCATATGTCATTCATACACATCGTCATGCATCATAATTTGCATAAGACTAACAATATTCTATCAAAGTTTCTTTTGTTTTCCAAAACGGTGAAAATCACTTCTAAAACAAAGGTCGGGATTAATGCCCAGACGGAAAACTATCTAACGACCGCCCTAGTTGTCCTCGACCATTGGTCCAAGATAATGCCCGCAGACGGAAAACTATCGACGACCGCTCTAGTTGTCCTCCGACAAGCTGGTCAGATAATGCCGAAGCAGACGGAAAACTATCTGAATGACCGCCCAAGTTGTCCTCCGACAACAGATCCAGGATTAATTCCCGAAGCCAGACGGGAAACCCTATCCGAACGATCACACAAGTTATCCTCCGATAACAGGCATTGGATCAATACCCAAAGCACAACAGGGAAGCTATCCACATTTTGCCAACTATTATCCCCTCAGAGCAATCAAGACGAAGATTTATTCAGACTCTCTCTTATTATCAACAGCTACTATAGAGTCTAGCGTACGACTTAGTTGCCTCGGATGGCATCTTAAGCCCATCTCCGATTATTTGTTGACATCTCTCCACTTTCAGAATGTTGCATATTTGGTTAAAAAAACCAATACAAACCAATAACTTCATTCAAAGATGAGAACGAAGTCTAACGTACGACTCCCTCCGGATGGCATCTTAAGCCCATCTCCATGCTCCTTTCACTTTCAGGAACATCTACCGAGCCTAGCGTACGGCTCACTCCCCAGCATCGATTATTCCAGATGGCATCTTAAGCCCATCTCCGATGACTCTCTATTCGAGACGACACTCTTGGGTCTAGCGTCGACTCATTCCCGGTGACATCTCGGTTTCTCCAAATGGCATCCGTAAGCCCATTCCGCATCATCGATGCAAGTGCAAATTTTTAGGTGTATTCGAGTGTTCAATCATCTTCTACCTCCAGGTCACGAAAGGCACGCATGCCAATCTAACCCTTCTAGTACAAGAAGATTGAACAGGGGCAGCTGTCATACCCCAAAATTTTCCCTCATACTCCTCAAGACATTTCATACATCTATACTCAAGGATTCCTCAAGGGTTGATCAGACAAACCATCTCCTAAACAATCAACCCAAACTAGGGTTTGGCTATTCTCAGATCCAGACGGACTTCCAACATCTCCAATGGTCATCATGCCTCCTCATATGCTTCAAAGATTCTCCATGTCAAGTTTCAAGCCTCACAAGTCAAATTTCCTCAGACAATTGCTCAGATGGTTGAAAATCCGTTGTATTTGACAAAAGTCAATTGTGGTCAACATAAAGTCAAACTTTCGGATTTTTGGTCAACATCCTCATTTTGAATTCACATTTATCATTTGATCAAGGGTTGATCATGATTCATCAAGAAAACTCAAGATTTGCTCAAAAGTCAAACTTTCCAAATTAGGGTTTTCTAGTGAAAAGTCAACTGAACTTTGACTGAGCATAACTTCTTCATACTTTCTCAGAAATTTTTCCACCACCTCTCATTTTGAAGGAAATTCAATTCTATACAACTTCATGTCTCACAAGAATGTTCAAAAAATGCTTCATTTTGAAGATATGGATCAAAACATTACAGGTCCTTTTCAAAGTCAACAAAAAGTCAACTTTTTGTATTGAAGTTTAATTGAGCATGGAAACTCCAATTGATATAAAACCAAAGAGGTTGTTTAGAGGACACTTAGAGATTTCTAAAAATTCCAAGAACACTCAAAAATATGGAAAAGTGAGCAAAATACACCTTGCACAACTTGGACATTTTTGAAGAGGTGCCAAAGAAATACTTGTCAAAATCAAAATTTTGCAAATGGGCCTAGTTTTCTTGGTTTAAACTTGTTCCTTATCCTATTTGGAACCTTCAAGCCTAATGCCACGAATTTTGTCTTTATTTTTCTACTTAATTTGAATTTTATTAATTTAAAAACAAATTAAATTAAAAAAATAAGGTATAAAATCAAAATTAAATGCAAAGTTGATTTTTCTCTCATACTTGAGATCCAAGTAACTCACACAATGGCAAATTTGAAATTTGCATTGATTTGTAAGAATTTGATTGAAATTGGATCAAAAAGGAAGATTTGATTTTGTACAAAATCAAATAATTTTACATTGATTGATCATTATTTGTTCTCAAATCATTAAAATCCATCTACTATAAATGTACAATGCATACAACATGAACAAAAACAGAAAAATTGCTCAAAAGAACCCTAACCTAAAGTCAAAAAATCGTGCTCTTCAAGCAAGTGGCAGCCCTAGTTCCAGCTTATTTCAGTCAATTCTAAACCATCCATTGCATTCCTCGAAGCCTCTTGAGTCGATCCAGACCTTTAAATCTCTCAAAAACATCAAGAATTGAGAAAACACGATTTGGTTTGTTCATACTTTTTCAAATTTCGATTTCTATCATTCTTGCATTTTTAACGTGTTTTGATGTTTGCTTTGTGTTTAGTTTGAAGTTTGCAAGCTTTCTGGACAATCCAATTGCATTTTCATGGCCTGAAACATGATTCACCATAGTTAGGGTTTTCTGAACCAATTTAGGGTTTCCTTAAAACGGAAAAATTGGACCAAATGAATGCCACCAGTGTGTTTAGAATTTCATTTGCAATCGATTCATGTACTCACAATCCATTTATATTGCTTGTATGGAATTTTTGAAATATGCAGGGGCCATAGCGTCGAACTTAGCCGACGCTAAGTTTCCAGAAATTCAAACAAAGAAGAAGGTGTTCTTCGCGCGTGATTTGAATTCCCAGGGAGCCAGAACGTTTAAAAACAATTCGTTTCAATTCTTAAACACATGGACGCTCTAGCTCAGTTGGTCAAGGCGCGTAGGTATGAAGGAAGGGTCACCAGTTCGATTCCCAGCCATGGCATATGTTTTTTTACAAGTTAGAAAACTAACATTATATTTTCATATTTTCTATTTTCTTTAATATTTTTCATACTATTTAATTTATCTTTAATATTTTTTATCATGCATCTAAAAAACACCAAAAATATTTATTTTTTGCATAATCATCAGAAAAATACTTATTTAATTTTTAATATTAAAATTATTATTTTTGCATGCATATTTTATTTAATTACTAATTAATCATTTTAATGACTTTTAATTGTTTTTAAATTGCCAAATCGATTCAGAAAATTACCAAAAAATTATCTTATCATATTAATGTCATTACTAACATAAAACCTTTTTCCTCATTCAAAAATATTTGTTTTACATTTTTTCCTCTTATGCAATTTTCTTCCGTTTTAGATTATGCATCACATTCACGGGTTATAACGTTTGACGATTTTCTTGCTTTTCTTTTCAATTATGTAACGCCTATGGGATGTAATAGTTTAATTAGGACTTTTATTTTACTCTTATTATATAGCGCCCCAAAGCCATGTAATAGCGTAGGACATTTATTTTCCGCACTTTACTTTCCATGATTTACTTCGCACTAAGCGCTAGTAATTAGGCGTATGGCAAGATAAAATTGGACATAGATCACTCATAATTCCAAGATAAAATACCTGAAATCAACACACTCTTTTCACACATGCACCCCTTAGGGTAATTCTCTCTCGTTGCCTTTACGAATACAAATGGTCAAGTCCCTCGAACGTAGAGGTATCCTAGCACTATTGCCTTCAAAACAAATCATCATAGTCCTTCGATACAAAGATCATAGACCCACGATGTCGCCTACAAATACATGATCTTGACCTCGATTGTCGCCTCGAAAATGATGATAGTCCTTGAATGTGCTAGGATACTCCAAAGTTGCCTTCTATGACCATCCGAAGTCCCTACGAATGTCCCGCTTACATCCAACGAATAGGGTTACCTACCAACTAATGGTATGGATAGTGCTATTCTAAAGGAAAGTAAAACAACATGAAAACGACCGTTCTGAATAGGTAATAAGACTTTTAGTTGCTTGCTCTATCAAAATACTTTTCACACCTCACACTTTTGTCAAAGTTAAAACACTTTTCAAAACAAAACATTTCCGAACGCTTTGTATATATTCCTACATGAATCATTACAAAGTCAAAGCGAAATGCCTTTTCAAAACATTTTTGTCAAACACACAGAAAACACTTTTTTGAAAATGATCTAAGAGCAACTAAGAGCCTGTAGATAACTACGGATGAAAAGGGATGCTAATACCTTCCCTTTTCATAACCTTCTCCCTTACTCAGAATCTAACGAAGGTCTTTTCTGTACTTTTTACCTTCCCTTAATTGGATAAAATAAAAGTCGGTGGCGACTCTTGCTATCCGCACATTTGCGATTCAAAAAATCTCAAAGTCAGTTCACCGTATTACACCTACGAAAGCAATATGAGAATCTCAACATGAAGAACAGTGAGAAAGTTTCTGAGTACATTTCCAGAGTAATTCTGATCACTATGAAATGAAAGCTTGTGGAGAAACACTTTCTGAACAAGTAATCATAGAGAAAGTTTTGAGGTCGCTTACTCCTCAGTTTGATTACATTGTTGTTTCTATTGAACAATCTAAAGATCTGGAAACCATGAGAATAGAAGAGTTGCAAAATAGTCTAGAAGCATAAGAGTTGTGTCTGATTGAGAGAACTTCTGAGAGGGAAGTTGAGCAAGCTCTGAAGGCTTCTTTTGTCAAGAAGGACCAGAAGCTAAAAAAACATGGTAGGTCGCGAGAAAGTCTTCTTCCATGAGAAACATCGAGAAGAAAAAAGAAAATATGATAAAAATGGTTCAATATTCTTTATGTAATTTGGTCACTTTGCTAGAGATTGTTGGTCAAACAAAGAAGAAGAAAAATAGTCGAGGTGATTCAAATGATGAACACGTGCTATTGGTAGCTTATGAACACGACGAAACCCATGAGGTTGTCATTTTGTGATTACGAAGGGATGAAGATGACTCGAATATTCGATTCGAGAAAGAGTGTTTCTTTATGAGTCGAAAAGAAAATGACATTGAAGAGTTAAGTTGAAAAAAGTCGAAAGTTGAAAGTTACGAAGATGATAAGAACTTGAAAGTTCGAAGAGTCAAACTTGAAAGTTTTGAAGATGATTACGGAAAATGACAGAAGATTCGGATGAAATATGAGGTTTCGGAAGAAGAGTCAGAGTTAGAAGATGACTCTAAATCTGAAGACAAGTCAGAATCCGAAGGTGATTCTGAGTCTGAAGAAGAATCAGAAGATGAGTTAGAATCTCAAGGAGATTACACTTCGAAGATGAGGGGACTTGAAAGTTTTGAAGAAGTTAGAATCGGAGAGCGAAGAATCTTCTGGAGACTCTAAGGATGAGTCAGATGGTGAATCTGATTCTGATATATATTTTCATGATGATCAAGAATTTGGTGGTGATCATGCTTCTGGAAGGAAAAACTCTGAAGACGTAGGTTCTGGAGGACAAGCTTCTGGAGGTGATCAAATTTTTGGTGGTAATCATGACTCTAAAGATGGACCTTCTGAAGGAGGAGCTTCTAAAGATAGTGAAGCCTCTTATGATGATCATGATTCTGAAGGAGGAACTTTTGAAGGTGATGGTTATGGACAAGGTCCAGAAGTTAACAAAGGTGGAACTTCTGGTGGAAGTAAAACTTCTGAAGAAAGTCCAGAAGGAGATATGGTTCTAGAATCGGAAGGAGATTCTGAACAAATGAGTATTGGAAAAGTTTTCAAGAAGAAAGTGTGGTTGAAGGCCATAAAAGAAGAACTTGAGGCTTAAGAAGGAAACAAGACTTGGAAGTTAATTGAGCTTCCAAGGGAGAAGAAAACCATCAGCGCCAGATTGGTTTTCAAGGAGAAATCTGCATTTCTGAATGGAGTATTGGAAGTTGCACATTGTAGCAACCAGAAGAAACTTGCAGAAGTTCTAATGAAGGATGTCAAGACTGAACACCTTATCCGTTTGAGGGATGGAATTGGTGTTGTAGATTTTGGCTAGCAGAATATGAATTAAGGGATGGTATTTAGAGATAACTTAGCTGTGAGGTTATCTCCTTTTTTAGGACCTACGTGGCATCCTTCCACTTGCTACTTTTGTGTATAAATAGGTGCTCTTGTGCTTCATTAAAATTATCCAATTCCTTTTACCAATCAGTTGTAGTCATCTTTATTATTTATTATTTCTCTCTTCTTCCTCCACTTTCATCATCTTGCACCAACAGCTACCTACGATGTTTTTGAGTAATCTTAAGAAAATGGTTAATCATAAGTTTAGTTCCTATAAAAATTTAGTCCTTATCTTTTATTAAAATGTTGTTAATCAAATAATCTCTAAAAGAGACAAAAGACTTCTATTATTACAAAATGTACCAACTAAAATATAAATTTTTATTAAAAAAGTAGGGACAAAAATTGATGAAATTTTCAGGCAAAACTATAAAAATATATATTATAGAGAATGAAAAATTATTTATTACTATTTATAAAAGATTATATGTTTTTATAACTAATATTACTAAGTTTTGTGTTTATTTACATTTTATTAAAATATAAAAACTCAAGAGTAAGCTAGGAAAAAAACTCCTTGTGCTACGATGGTATGCATTATTGTATTATTTTAATACATAAAATAAATACTATTCTTAAAAAAATCTAGAAAAAGATATTATTGTATTATTTTTAATATAAAATAAAGAGAATAATACTCATGCATTTTATAAATTGTTGACTTTTATTTTAGTCATATATAAAATATTATTTATGAATGATTGTGATACACCGACCGTATAAAATATTTTACAATAACAATGTATAATAATTAATCTTTAAAATAAACATTATTTTTATTGAAAATATTGCATCTGTTTAGAGATCATGTTTTAAGAAAATATCAATATATTAACTCATATGAGTTTAGGAAAAACTTTAAACAATAACCAAATTTTTAATTAAATTTCCTCAATAACCATATTTTCATAATTTACTCAAATAATCATATTTTATTTTTTATATAAGAGGAGACGCCGTCTCATATGATGCTTGCACTCAAAAAGCAATTGAGAAGCCATATGAGATGACACATTCATAGCCAAGCGTTATTTGAGATAGTGTGTATGCAAGCTTTGTGGTAAAGTTATCTCATATGGCGCATGAGTATGAGTCTATTTCCTATAAGTTACACCTTCATTCCTCTACCATTCTTCATACATCTTCTCAGTTTCTCTCTAAGTTTTTCTACATTTCATCTAACATGATTTTCCAAAGAGATGGGTTTGTTTCTCGGCTATCAAAACTCCTGATTAAAATGAAATTTTGGAACATTCATTCCATGGACCATCTTAAGAGATCCTTGATCCAATGTCTAGAAGGAAATATCTAAGATGGTTAAGTCATTAGAAGAATTCAGAGACTTAGAACAGTCACCTCATTTGCGACCGGAGAACCAAAACGTTGATGGGATGAAGTAAAAAATGACATGGATGTAATGATTATGATGAATGGATCATATGATATTGTTTTGACATTTGTAATTTCTTAGATATTTTGTTGTGTTAAGTAATTTTATTTTTTGCCTGTGTTGTTGTTTTAGTCTTGTTTGCGTTCGGTGTGTTGTAACCAATCTACTTAATGAATAAAAAGTTCAGTTCATTTCTAAAAATAAATTACAAAGAGTGTATCCAATAATTATGTTGTGGAGCTTGTTGCACGAGTGAGACAATGTTTTTCATGTGTGTTCGACCTGACGACATAAATAATGTTTTCTTTATAGCTTGTTAGTCGTGTCCATTTTGGTTCTAATAGGTGTGTTGTTGGGAAACCTTATGTCTTTGTGCCAAAATACTTTCCCTTCATATGCAGGCCAATAATCCTCTTTTGCTACCATTGAAAATCCATTGTTGTATACGCCGAGCAAGGTTTCACCTTGTAAGCGGTGAATACTTGATGTTAATGCATCTCGGTGAGCATATGAACACCACAATAACACAGGAGCAAGACATACGAAAGGGTTGGAAATTTCCGCAGTCACACCAACAGATGGTAGTAGGACCTAAGGATGAGAATATATCAGGCCAACTAATAGGGGCTTACGGTCTAGCCTGCACAGACTCAAGCTAGGCCAACCTTTTTTAAATAGAAAAGACTTAGACTTTTTATAAGCCTCTTTATCAAAAAATGTTAGGCCATGGGCCATAAAAACGTCTTT
Organism: Vicia sativa; assembly: GCA_021764765.1. Taxonomy (NCBI): domain Eukaryota; kingdom Viridiplantae; phylum Streptophyta; class Magnoliopsida; order Fabales; family Fabaceae; genus Vicia; species Vicia sativa. The sequence goes on along the minus strand of CM038796.1, from coordinate 36,298,964 downwards.
TAAGCTTATCAAATCGACATATTTAAATAAACATCGATAAAGTTATTATTATTACATTATATTTTGTACTTTGAATTAAAATATGAAAATAAAGTTTGGTTATCTTGAAGAACTTGTGAAAATAAGTTAAAAAATCTTATGAACAGTGTTATAAGGTGTTTTTATTAGTTGTTTTATAAGTTCTTTCAAACAAATAGTATCACAAAACTATGTTAATAGGTAAACGTGAATGAGTCAATAAAAATAAACATTAGCCTCATTGATCTTTTATCTTTTTAGTCTATTTTACATTAGTTGAATTTCTTATTCACAAATGTTCAAATGAAGTATGTTTTTAAGTAGACTAGTAGGCCAACCGGGACTTCAAAAAGACTTGACTCAGACCTTAAAATAAACTTATGATAGGTTACATGTCATGTAACACCCCAATATTACCCAAGGTTTTATATGCAAAAATCAGAGTAATTTAAAATTTCATAAATTCAATCTTGGCGTCACACCTTCAAAACAAATTACTTTAAACAGTTTGCTTTAAAGTATAAATCTCGGATACATAGCATCGTCGGAAATCATAAATTGATTCTTAAAAATCAAAACATCTTCTTTATTAAACCTCCTCATCAAATCATATTTTCATAAAGAATGATTCTTATTCACAAAAGGAATAATGCAACACCCCAATATTATCCAAGGTTTTATATGCGAAAATCAGAGTAATTTAAAATTTCATAAATTCAATACTGAGGCGTCACACCTTAAAAACCAAATTACTTTAAACAGTTTGCTTTAAAGTAAAAATCTTGGATACATAGCAATCGTCGGAAATCATAAATTGATTCTTAAAAATTAAAACTTTTTTTTATTAAACTTCTTCATCAAATCATGTTTTCATAAAGTATGATTCTTATATACAAAAGGAATAACAACAAAAAAACAACAACAAGACAACATAAATATTCCCCCCGAGTGCTACGTATCAGAGCAACACCGACTCAACTAATAGCAGCTATAATCTCCGTCTTCATAACCTGCACGTTACCAGTATAAAGGTAACGACGAAACAAGTAAAGGGTGAGATACTCCAAAACATATAATTAAAGGCATGATAACATATATATATATATATATATATATATATATATATATATATATATATATATATATATATATATATATAGTTTTGAATTATAAAAGATATAGGTTAATAAGTGCACTCTAACACATATCCAAAACTCACTCACTTTGATCGTCATTCTAATGTATAATCAACACTTTATACATAACCTCATCGACATAAATCATCACAACAACACATAAACTTTCATCACCACGAAATTATCACAAGTCAATCGTCACTAATCAACACGACAATCATAAACAACAACATCAAACAATGCTAATGACATAAGAAACATAAATAACATCATCAAAAATTGGCTAAAGCCCATCGTCGCTTGGCATAAAAGCTCATCGTCACAAACATCATCACATCATATTTGCATTAACCATTTCATCAAAGTCAAATCATCACAAAACTCATCATTTATATTCATCGCATAGTTATCATGAAGTTATCATGTCATATTCATTTCATGTTCATCATAAAGATCATCACCAACAAAACATCATATATTATCGCAATTCCATATAATCCATCAATTAAAACCCAACACCAAACAACTCAATCATAAACATAACCGACTCCATGAGACACGACTATGTTATGCATGTGGTATTAATCGCTTTGTCCATAATTAGGAACATTTGGCATAAAGCACATCGTAAACAGCATAAAAGCCTCGTAAGCAGGCATAAAAGCCCTCGTCGCCAATGCAATGTATGTGACTCGACAATAAAACAACACAACAAAAACATCATCATCGCTCATCAAAATTGACATAAAGTCCACGTCGCCATATTCATCCACATCAAGATAAACATATCATTGCATCGCATGTCATCAAGTATTCGTTAATAAATACACGTCACAAACATCATGTTTAATCACACCACATCATTATGGTTTATTCACCAAACTCCAAATACGGAAAATAGTTAAACACCAACAATCGTCGCGAAAACCATTCCTAATAACCGGCATTAATCATAACCAGTCAACATACATGATCGGATTGTCCATACGTGTCTTAAATCGACTAAAGCGCAATCCGATTCAATTTAACCATAATTTGGCCTATTTCGGTTGTCTCATAAAACTACTAATTTGAAAAACTAACCTCACCACTACGTTCTACGTCGAACTTAGCTAACGTCAATTTTCGTTGAATTAAAAGCAACTTGCTCGCGAAATTAAAGTCGGAAAATTGGAACATAATCGGGTTCCAAATTAAATCGGATAACTTATGTCCTAATTATATTTTATTAATACTAACTAGTAGTGTATGGAATTGGAGAATTGAAGAAAGCGAAGCAAATTATGCGAAAATAACCGCATGAAAAACGAAAAAAAATGCATTACGAAAAATGGCATTTTCAATTCCTTCTTCTCCACATGCGAGACGAGCGTCCCCGAAAGGAACACATGAGGCGCGCCTAGGGTGGGGGGCCGCCCCTCGGCAAGTGGCGCCTCCCCTTGTAACCTTTCAATTTGCTTCTTCTTCAGGCATTTTTTTAAGTTTTCACATTTCTTCTTCTAGCAACTCATTCCTACTAGCCATGGTAATAGAACACCTAGATTAATACTCTAACTCAACTTTCCTAATTTATTCCAACAATCACACACCCACTCGTAAACCACAACATCAATTTTCATCTCAAATCCACAATATATCTATCAAACCCAACTATAGGAAGTGGGAAATCAAACTCCTTACCTCAAATGCTTGGATGATTCTTGATGATTCAACAACTCCAAACCTTTCTCATGCTCTTGCTCTTCTTCTTATTCTCCCAAAACCCTCTCTTTCTCTCTATGTTGCTAAGTTTGGCTTTGTGTGGAAAATGGAAAGAATGAGGAAAATAATGTATTTATGTTGTTTTCTTACTAGCCAAGGGTGTAAACCCAATCCTAAGAAATTAGTCCTCACACCCCTAATTTATTTTATTAATTAACACCTTAATAATATCTAATAATATTATTAACTCAATTAATTAAAATAATTAGAATTAAATATCGGTCGAATAATATTTTACCGAACGAATGGAATAAAAACGGACCAAGCAAGCGTGCCAAATATATTAATAGATATATCGATTAATATAAATATTCTCGTCGTCAAAACAATGTCAAGCGGTAACTCAAAAATATTAATATAATATAATATTAATTAAAGCAGGGCATTACAAATAACAACAAAAGAACAACAATAAGACAACATAAATATTCCCCAGGAGTGCTACGTGTCGGGACGACCGCTGGACTAATAGCAGACTATAATCTCTGTCTTCATAACTTTTGCGTTACCGGTATAAAGGTAGCGAGAAACAAGTAAAGGTGAGATACTCCAAAACATATAATTAAAGGCATGATGACATATATATATATATATATATATATATATATATATATATATATATATATAGTTTTGGAATCATAAAAGACATAGGTTAATAAGTGCATTCCCGCATATCAAATCTCACTCACTTTGATCGTCATTCTAATGTGTATAATCAACACTTTATCGCCATAACCTCATCGACATAAATCATCACAATAACACATAAACTTTCATCACCACGAAATCATCACAAGTCAATCGTCATTAATCAACACGGCAATCATAAACAACAACATCGAACAACAACATCAAACAATGTTAATGACATAAAAACATAAACAAAATCAGCACAAATTGGCTAAAGCCCATCGTAAGCTTTTGGCATAAAAGCCCATCGTCACAAACATCATCAACATCATATTTGCATTAAGCATTTCATTAAGGTCAAATCATCATAAAACTCATCATTTATATTCATCGCATAGTTATCATGAAATTATCCGTCATATTCATTTCATGTTCATCATAAAGATCATCACCAAACAAAACATCATATATCATCGCAATTCCACATAATTCATCAATTAAAACCCAGCGGCAAACAACTCAATCATAAACATAACGGACTCCATGAGACACGACTATGTTATGCATGTGGTACCGTCGCTTTGTCCATAATTAGGAACATTTGGCATAAAGCCCATCGTCGCTTTTGGCATAAAAGCCCAAATTAAGCAGCATAAAAGCCCAAATCGCCAATGCAATGTATGTGACTCGACAATAAAAACAACACAACAAAGACATCATCATCGCTCATCAAAATTGACATAAAGTCCACGCCACCATATTTATCCACATCAAGATAAACATATCATCACATCGCATATCATCAGTATTCATTAATAAATACAGTCGCATGAACATCATGTTTAATTACACCACATCATCATCATCAATTAATTCACCAAATTCCAAATACGGAAAATAATCAAACACCAATAATCGTCGCGAAGCTATTCCTAATAACCAACATTAATCATAATCGTCAACATCGCAATCGGATTGTCCATACGTGTCTTAAATCGACTAAAGCAATCCGATTCAATTTAATCGAAATTTTGCCTATTTCGGTCGTTTCGTAAAACTTCGTAATTTGAAAAACTAACCTCGCCACTCGTTCTACCGTCAAACTTAGCTATGCGTCAATTTTCGTTGAATTCAGACAACTTGTCTCACGAAATACCAAAATCGAAAAATCGGAACATAATCGGGTTCCAAATTTAATCGTAACTTATGTCCTAGTTATATTTTATTAATACTAACTAGTAGTATATATGGATTTAGAGGATTAAATAGAAACAGAAGCTAGCAAAGGAAAAATTATGCAGAAAATAATTATGCGAGCGAAAACCAAAAACACGATTATCGAGAAAATGGGAATTTACATTTACCCTCACCTACAGGAGACGGACGTCTAGGGTCCAAGGGAAGGGAGGCCTAAGGGGCTTGGGACGGTCTCCCTCACTTGGGTGGGCGCCTCCAAGTTTAAACCCTCCATCATCTTCTTCTTCCAAGCTTGCTTCGAAGCGTGTATTTTTTTTTATTTATAATTTTCACAGTTTCTCATTTTTCAATCTACAACTCCTAGTTCCTATTAGCTTAGTAATAAAACCCCCATAATCCATACTTCTAACTCAACTTCTCTAAGTTATTTGATCAATCATTAATCCAAAGCTCATAAATCAACCTATCAATTTTTTCTCAAATCCACAACATATCTATCAAACCCTAACTATATGGAAAGGAAAATCAAATCCCTTACCTCGAGTGCTTGGATGAATGCAAGATGCTCCAACAAAATCCCATCCTCGAAGCTTTCTCATGCTCTTCTTCCTCTTCTTCCAAAACCCTCTTTGTTTCTAAGCTTCTATGTTTGGCTTTGTGTTGACAAATGGAAAGAAAGGAGGAAAAATAGTTTATAATGTTGTTTTCTACTAGCAAGCTTAAGGGTGCAAACTCAATTCTACCAAATTACTCCTCACACCCCTATCTATTCTTATTAATTAACACACTAATAATATCTAATAATATTATTAATTCAATTAATTAAAATAATGTCGAATTAAATATCGGTCCGAATAATATTTTAGACGAGCGGAATGAAAACCGGACGACGAAGCGTCGTAAATATATTAATAGATATATCGATTAATATAAATATTCTAAATCGCCAAAACAATCGTCAAGCGGTAACATCAAAAATATTAATATAATATAATATTAATTAAAACGAGGCGTTACATGTCAGACTTAGGATTTTAATTATTTATAAGGCCTAACTCATACTTGGAAAAGCCTAGCTCGGACGACCTATTTCACCCTAGTAGGACCATATACTCTTGTCTTAGTCCTCATTGTGGACAATTTTCTCTTTGACCGATTTTGTGGTTATATTATCAAATCTTGTTACTTGATGGGTGTTGCCTTTGGCGATTTCTTCCTTCATAAATTCCATCTATCTTTCACTAAGCAAGTGTCTTGATTGTAACATTACACTCCTTTTCACCTTTATTAGGTGAGCAATGAAGCCATTCTAAAATAGGTTGATCTCACCAAGCGGTTATGGTAGATTTTTATGCTCTTGAAGACATCGTTCATTGATTACACAAGATTTGTTGTCATGTGACCACATCAATATCCATTGTCAAATGTCATAGTCCACTTAGCCCTTTGAAATATTATCAACACACGTCCAGCGTCAGTTGTGATCGATCTCGCTATGATAGTGTTGGAGTCATGATTGAGTTAATGCATACCATGCGTTCATAAAATTTTCTGAATAATCTTGTCTTTGATCTCGCATGAAATTTTTGTGCAATATGTCTAATCATTAGACATGCGTAGAAGAGATCATGCCATAATATAATTTAGAAGCATAATAATGCTCTTTAAGGACCTTTAGATTAATAGGATCATCAATGACCCAGAAGATCAAAAATTTGGATTGCGAAATCGATGATCATACGATTCAACATTGTGAGATGCATCACATTATCGATAATGTTGCAATTCGGTGCGTAAGAAACCATGGCATCTCCGCATATTTACCAATAGAATTTTTTCCACTAAAAGAATATGATCCGAATGGCATCGAATGTGTATGAGGCATCGTCGACATGTCCTACAATTCTCTATCGCGCCATACAAATGAAACCGACTCAAGATTGTAGGTTGAGTAGGACCGATTACTA
>CM038796.1:36107053-36292155 GCA_021764765.1 Vicia sativa | reverse complement strand
TAACAATCTTTTGATCACGAACTTATAGAGTCTGTTTGGTAAGACAAATTTTTGAGTTATGTCTTATAGCTTATAGCTTATAAACTCATTTGATATTTTAGACCTGTTTGGTAACAGTCTTTGATTACAAGCTTATAGCTTATTTTGCTAACTTATAGCTTATTTTCCAGATGCTATTTTAAATAGCGTTTTAGCTTATATCTTACTGTTTTTTCTTCCTTTTTTATCCTTATTATTATTTTAACAAAAATTCACTTTTATCCTCAATAATTTATTTTAATTTAAAATAAAATAATTATATATTAAATATTTCTTATATCATTTTACATTTATAAGTTAGTTGAACCACTAATGTTACCAAACACTTCAATTAGCTTATCAACCATCAGTCTCAACCATCAGCTATAAGCTATCAGTCATCAGTTATAAGCTATAAGTTATCAGTCATTAGCCATCAGCTATAAGATATAAGCTATCAGCTAGCTTATTAGTAAACCGTTATTTTTATCAAACAGACTCATAGCTTATTTTTCTAGCTTATAGCTTATTTTCTAGAGCTATTTCAAATAGCATTTTAACTTATAGCTTATTATTTTTTCTTCCTTTTTTATCCTTATTATTTTAACAAAAATCCACATTTATTCTCTATAGTTTATTTTAATTTAAAATAAAATAATAATATATTAAATATTTTTTAGTCACTTTACATTCATAAATTAGTTGAACCGTTAATTTTACCAAACAATTCAATTAGCTTATTAGCTATCAATCTCAACTATTAGCTATAGACTATAAGCTATTAGTCATCAGTTATAAATTATAAGCTATCAACTAATTTATCAGTCAACTGCTATTTTTACCAAACAGACCCATAATCTCTTCTCTTCTCCCTTCATTTATCATTTCTTTTATTATTATTTATTTTTAAGAAGTAGACTTTTCTTAAATGTAGGAGCATAAAATTAGATCATTTAATAAAAAATAATTTAAATTTGATTCAAATTTTTTTACTGAGAATAATTGTATAATATCAAAAATTATTGTATAATATCAAAAATTCACATTATCATCCATTTGATATTGATAAAGTTATGAAATATTATTTAACAAGGTTTTTTTTCAATCAAACAAATGAAATTTCCCATTAAAGATATGCAAAAAAAAACTATTAAATTTTTTTAGATTAATATATTATATATATATATATATATATATATATATATATATATATATATTGATCCCACTATTTAAAAATTTTAGGTTCGTCCCTGGTAATTACAACAACAATCATCAAGGATTCCATAATATCGACATACATCAAAAATTATACTTATTTTTACATCATTAATTCATTCACAACATCATTATATCCACAATTCGACAATCATCATCAATAAACATCACTTGAGTCACAACATCATCAATACATCATTTAATCAATAATCATATAACAACATAGAGTATGTAATGCTACAACATTGACTCATGCATGTGGTATCAAAATTCATTAATGAACACCAGGTCATCATCCTCCAGAGATCTCCATCTTAAGATCGATTCTCTCTTGGAATCAGAGCACATCATTATAACACACTCAATACACACAATGCGATTGAGGCCTTCATTAGAAAATTCTCCTAACAACCGGGTGGACAAACGTCGTAACATATCCCATGAATGTATGATGACAAAAACATTAATACTTCGACCACGACTAGTCAATTGCATCATCATCCATGTAGCATCGTGTAAACATTATTCACATAGCATGCATTCACACCAAACATGCTTATTATCAACTTGTTACCTAGAAATTTCTAAATATGTTTAAGGACATATGTCAGGTAAATTTCCCTACAAGTTAAGGGATGATCCTAAACGGATATAGTTTCCTTGGGTCTAATTCATAAAATCAAGTTAAAGATATCAGGAATATATCGACCAAGAAAACAAACTAGGAAACCAATCGATTCGACTAAAGAATCGAATAAACTTGAGAAAGTCGAAATGGGGAACAACCAGAAGAGACAAACGTGTCGAAGATGAACTACATCGACTAGGAGGATAAAGAAAGACTATTAGTCGATTCGACATGTTATGGGTCAGGTGGAAGGAGTTGGTCAAGTTTAGACGCGTTTCAAAACATAGGCAAAGGCTTAGGAATATTATTCTTCCGGTATATCGAAACCGAGCGCTAATCCTTTTGAAATCACGAAGCGGGAAAGAGTCAAAGTCTCATGATCGTGGACGGTTATTTCAAGAGATCATGGTTGCAAGGCGCGAAACGAATGGTGAAATCGTGTGTAGCAGTTTTATCTTAGTTTTAATTTCGTCTGTTGATTGCTTTCAGCGGCTACCTTGTAAAGTACTATAAATAAGTCATTTCATTGTAATTTTAGGGTGTTCACTTGTATTCTCAAATTGCTTACCAAAACTCTGCCCAATTCCGCGCTAAAGGAAGAAAGAGTCATTGAGCTTTGATGTACGTGAATCACCATCCTTACTTTCAATGCAATCAATTTATGTTTAAGTTTCATCTTTACTATTTTTTACTTTCGTTTCATTTTGAACAACTTCTATATTGAACAATTCAACCTCAATTGTTGGTCACGATTCACCAATTAGTGATTAGTTGAGTCTTGTTTGTCCATCACTGCCGGTTAAGGTGTAGTCAAAACCGTGGAAAGCCATTGTACTACTTCCCTTGGTCTCTGAAAACCGTTTCTTGGCCAAGGTCTATTTCTACAGAATTAGTATAATATACTAAATCTTAGCACATGTCTTAAGATCAACTGGTCTATCTTGCAAGTAACCCTTAGTTTTAGGACCTAGGGAGAACCAGCGCTTGTTTACCATTTTCCACAGTAAACAAATTGGCACACCCTGTGGGACCAAGTGCTAAGTTTTGAGGTTTGTCAGTAGATGTCATAAGTGTATGAAACTTGAAGTGGAATTCAACAAGAAACCACCTACTAGAAAACGTGACGCCTAAGATGACAAACACTACCCGCAGAACTTGCCGACCTCGGTATTGCCGACCAATAAGCTTCTGAACTTGCATCATTTTCTCCATTAAGGACAACTGCCTGTGGCCGACCGTGACAAGATCGGGCCCTATTCCCCGTAACACACCAAATGAGTCTGTGGCCCGTGGTGGCCATGAGCCATTCAACACATCGATGCCTCGATTTGGTATCGCTATGAACTTATAGAATTCGTATTCCTTAATGACGGATATCACCGACCCCTAGCGCCGGTGGTGTCTCGATAGCATGCAAAACACAAATGCTCCTTTGCAAGGATCCGCAATAGGGGAAATAGGGCAATGCTCGCCAAGAATATCTAAACACTACCTTTGTGGCAGTGTTAAGGCAGCAAATGGATGATAGCAACTATAAGTTGGTTAACATGTTAACTAACCAAATGGGTAATGTGTTTAACCCCATAGTACAAGAGTCGATTGAGACTAATAGGCACCAATAAACAAACCGATGTGACTGCACATCTAACACGTTTGTGTAACTTCTTAGGTGCTCCCCAAGCGGCTGCCCGACAGGGGCCACCGGCTCGACAAGCCATACTTGTTCATGGGGACATGAGAGCAATAGAAGAAGAAACTGTGTATCAAGGTCAAACTGCAATGCCTCAAAGAAACGTTGTTGTCGATCCACCTAGGGTATTGGTTCGTAGACAACAAGAGGCTGATCAAGTCCTTGACCAAATTCGACAAGAGGAGTTATTTGTTGAAAACAACTTAACCAATATTATCGAGAGAATTATGGCCAGAAATGGTATGAATACAACGCTGCAAAGGCCAATGTATTCTTCCCCATTAGCAGAGTATATTTTACAAATTGAAAACCCTAGACGATGGAAAATTCCTAAGTATACTAAATTTGGGGGAGAAACGGGTGAGTCGACCGTCGAACACATCGCTAGATACCTGACTGAGTCGGGCCTAAGGGTAAAACATTTCCCTTCGTCTCTGACTAAAGCTTCCTTCACATGGTTTACTATTTTACCCCCTGATTCTATCAATTCATGGTTGAAGTTAGAAAAACTGTTCCATGAGCAGTTTTACGAGGGGCATTCAAAAATTAGTTTGGTCGAATTATCCAACATTAAGAGAAAATTTGCTGAAACCATAGACGACAATCTAAACAGATTTAGATCGCTAAAAGCAAGGTATTTTACCCAAGTACCTGAACATGAACTTGTTCAAATGGCTGCTGGGGGTTTGGGTTACTCCATTAGGAAGAAAATAGATCCAACCTTTGTCAAGAGTATGTCACAATTAATCGGCTGTGGTTAGACACCTGAGCTCTCGACTAGAAAAGTCAGCATAAAGCTAAGGCTAAGAAAGAGAGAATAGCCTATGTCGACTATGATGACACAGATCCCATATACGAAGCCGACTACATCTCACCGACCGAGGCAGATGTGGATGTGGATGAGCTAAAATCAGGGCCTATGTATGAATGTAAATCGTTGTTTCCTGCCAAAGGAAAAAGCCCCACTGTCAAAACTAGTTCGAAAATCCCTGCAAAAACTTATACTTTAGACGTTAGTAAATGCGAGGATATTTTTGATTTATTAGTTAAAGATGGTCAAATTCTAGTACCCCCAAATGCTAAATTACCACTATTAGAACAAAGACTAAAAAGAGGTTTTTGGAAATATCATAATTATCTTGGTCACACAACCTCTCAATGTTTTCTTTTCAGGGATTTGGTTTAAAAATCACTCCAAGAGGGTCGCTTGAAGTTTGCTGCAAGGAAACAGAAAATTGACACCGACCCTTTAAGGCAAGAGGAGATTGACATTGACACAACCTCTCGTTGTTTGCTGCAGACAGCTCAGACTAGGCCGAAGACCTTCGCCCCGTCGTCTACTGCACCAAAATGGGCTTGGATTAAGTCCCAAATGGCCGCAGGGACATCAAATGTTGTTGCTATGAGAGAGGCGAAAGGAAAAGCCCCTATGAGCTATCAGTTGGAAATGCGTTTTGAAAAGAAAACCATGTGTCTGAAAACTACATGGGCAAAAATCCTATGAGTCGAACTCAGTGGAGGCGATTCCAGAGAGAGAAGCAGACTAAAAGACAAGTCGCAGCTGCTGCTAAGCAAATTGCTGTCGGGAAAGACAAGAATCCACGACAGTACAAGGAAAAGGTCGACCCTGCTGTCAAGCAACAGATTAAAGGGCTTGCCAACAAACCAGTCGACCACGGTTCTAATGAGGCAAATGATGATTTCGCCTCTGATTTAGAAGAAAGCCTTGACATTCTAGTCAATGTTATGTCTATACTCCTAGAGGAGTATAATATCCCGACGGAGGTGGAAAACACTGATGATGTTGATGCTGCTGAGATGGCTTTACACAAGCCAACCTGTTACTTTGTAATGAACAATGGCTCTATTAAGAGCCAGGATGCCTTTATTGAGAGGCCCGACATGACTATGAGGAGCCATCTGAAGCCTTTACTAATTAGGGCGAAAGTCGAAGAAACTGCCATTAACAAGGTGTTAGTGGATTGTGGCGCTACGGTCAATATAATGCCACATCACATATCAAGAAAATCGGTAAGTTTGACAATCGACATAAGATCTCACAACGTGGTCCTGTCGGACTAGGAAGGCAGAACTAAAACTACCATGGGGTGATCCAGGTAGACATCACGGTCGGCTCAGTCACTAGGTCGACAATATTCATGGTTATTCAAGGAAGGCCAAGTTACAATCTACTTGTAGGCAGAGAATGGCTACATGGGATTGGCGTTGTGCCATCTTTTATGCATCAACGCCTAATAATTTGGTGAGAAGATGGCATAGTGGAAAATATCGAGGCCGACCAAGGTTACTTCATGGCGGATATTAATAATGTTGGCCAAAATCAGTTTGACAAAAACCTGGATAATATCGCTCCTTGTCAGCTAGCAGAGGAAATGTATGCCAACTTGAACGAGGCATTTGTTTCTTAGAAACTACACGAAACCCATGGTTTTTTGTGGGATGTCGAACCTCTGGAAGATCCCTACACAGAGGATCTTGTGCCGACAGGCTGGGGAAGCCATCACGACAGTGATGTCTGAGCTAGAAGCTCTGAAAAGGATTTCGGCGTACATTGCCAAAAACAAAATGAATTCGGCTCTAGAGGCTGAAGAAAACATGGCCATAGAAGCTAATAAACGTCTCGTTCCAGAAGAAGTCATTTTGGGTGTAGAGCCAGAACCACTAGACAAAAGCAGACTGGTCAAAGAAAGCGTCGGTGAGTAGCGTTTGAGTTGCATATACGACGATGAACCTCTAGGTTTCGAGAAGGATCCCATGGCACCAGAAAAGATGCAGCCACAAGATCCTTTAGAAGAAATTGACCTTGGCGCAGAAGGTGATAAAAGACCAACCTATATTAGCGCAAACATCGACCAAAAACTCAGATCTGAGGTAATATCTTTACTGAAAGAGTTTAAATATTGTTTTGCTTGGGACTATAACGAAATGCCAGGTTTAAACAAGGAATTGGTTGAGTTAAAGTTACCAATAAAAGTTGGGAGAAAGCTAGTGAAACAAACACCTCGACGTTTTGCACCTACAATCATGTCGAAGATCAAGGAGGAAATAGAAAGACTCTTCAAAAGCAAGTTCATCAGAACTGCAAGGTATGTCGAATGGTTGGTCAATATTGTGCCAGTCATTAAGAAAAATGGAAAACTAAGATTATGCATTGATTTTAGAGACTTAAATTTTTCCACTCCTAAAGATGAATATGCCATGCCAGTGGCTGAAATGCTAGTCAATTCGGCTCCTATTTTTGAATATTTAAGTATGCTTGATGGTTATGCTGGTTATAACCAAATCTTTATTGCAGATGATGATGTGCCGAAGACTGTGTTTCGTTCAAGGGCATTAGGCACCTATGAATGGGTGGTCATGCCATTCAGTTTGAAGAATGCCAGAGCAACATATCAAAGGGTAATGAATTCTATGTTCCATGACTTTATTGAAGATTTCATGCAGGTTTACATCGATGATATTGTAATTAAGTCGAGCAGTAAATCGACACACTTGAAACACCTTCGGAGATCTTTCGAAAGAATGCGGAAATATGGATTGAAAATGAATCCATTAGTGTGCTTTTTGAAAAGTGTGAGATTTCCTTGGTTTTGTTGTACATAAGAAGGGCATTGAAGTCAATCAAAGCAAGACCAACGCTATCATGGACGCCAAACCACCACCGTCACCAAAAGGAACAATCTTTGTTGGGAAAATAAACTCTTAAGGAGATTCATATCCAACTTAAGTGGCAAAACTAAATCACTTTCACCACCGCCGACTAAAGAGCCTATCTCGCAAGAGGAGCATCAAGAGGCTTTCAGCATATATAAAGCCGCTGACGTGGTATGTTTCCTCTCATTTCAATTATTAAACATATGTTGTCAAACCAATTTTGCACAATAATTGGTAAATGGCTTTAGCTGATTGAATATTCCCTAACATACCGTCAGTAACACGGTGGTAGAATCGACTGTTTGTTTTTGCTTGATCGCAAATGTTATGATAGCAAGTGTCGCCACCGACTTTTCTTTATCCAATTAAGGGAAGGCAAAAAGAACGTGAAAAGACCTTCGTTAGATTCGAGTGGGAGTTATGAAAAGGTTGTTAGCACCCTTCCATCCATAGTTATCTACGGCTCTTAATTGCTTTAGCTCACCTAATTGTTTTTGTGTGTGTGTTTGAAAAGATTTTTGAAAAGAGGATTTTCGCTTTGACTTCGTAATGATTCACGCTGGAATGTATACGAAGTGTTTGGAAATGTTTTGTTTTAGAAAAGGACCTTCCAATGATTCACGCTGGAATGTATACAAAGTGTTTTTGAAGAAAAAGTGTGAGGTGTAAAAAGAATGTTTTAATTTGAGCAAGCAAAAGAGACTTATTACCTACTTAGAACGGTCGTTTCCGTGTTATTTTGCTTTCCTTTAGAATAAGGCTATTCATACCATTAGTTGGTAGGTAACCTTATTCGTTGGATGTAAAGGGACATTTGAAGGGACGTCGGATGGTCATAGAAGGCAACTTGTAGGGATATCCTAGCACATTCGTAGGGACGATCAACACTTTTTCGTAGACAACAACCGAGGGACTAGATCATATATTTGTTAGGCAACATTAAGGGACTATGATCTTTTAAGTCGAAGGGACTGTGATTTCGTAGGCAACCATGCTAAGATACCCCCACGTTCGAGGGACTTGACCATTTATAAGGCAACGAGAGAGAATACCCTAGGGGGTGCACGTGTGAGAAGAGTGTATTGTTTTCAGATATTTATCTTGCAATTAGTGATCTATGTTGATTTTATCTTACCATACACGCCTAGTTACTAGCAGTTTAATAGGTGCAGAAATTAAATTACGGAAATATAAAGGGTCATACGCTATTACATGGTTTTGGGGCAGATACAAAATAGGAGGTGCGGAAACTAAAGTGCGGAAAGTAAAATCCTACACTATTACATGATAAAAAACTTCCAACCTATACATCCTTTCTAGAATTTAAAATGCAAGAAAAATAAATAGCAGAAAAGAAAACTAGTCCTAATATTTTTGGTATTTTTGAAAATTAGAGTTTATGTGAAAAACAACCTAGTTCTAGTTGATTTAAATTAATTAAGAAAACATTAGTGAATACTAACCTAAATTAATTAAATTAGTTAAAAGAAAATATTTCTGAAATTATCTAATTACCCTAATTAATTAACCTAATTACTAATTTAATTAATTAATTATTTTTTTAAGAAAAAAATAAAAGCAGAAAATAAATAAAAATATGAGAGAAACCAAAAAACGTGCTTCTGGCAGAAGTTATCCCATAAGGTGGAGCCGGAGGTTCCGCGAGACCCCCAGCCGGAGCCTGGGGACTCGATGTCGGAGGCGCCCGTGCCGGAGCCTGTTCCGTGTCGAACGGTCCGTGTCGAGCTTCGAGACTCTAGATCTGGGCGCCCGGTCGGAGCTTCTAGGGACTTTCATCTAGGCCATCCGTGGCCGGAGCTCGGAGGATTCTAGCTATGGAGACTTGTCGGAGCTTCAGAGGCGTGACCTCCGAGATCCGAAACCGCAAGGAGTGAAAAAAAATAGAAAAGGTTTAAAACCACAAGACCAGAGAAAATGACATAGTGCGCGCAAGGTGAACCGCTAGGACGGTGATACATCCATTCATATTGTTGGACTCATGAATATGTATGTGTTGTTGGCCTCTGAGTCAGAAGCACCGGAGCAAAGCTCTGGTCGTCTTCTCTAGTTAGCATCAATGCTAAAAACCTGAAAAATCAATGAAAACGCAAACCAAAATAATCCAGATCTATTAAATATGATGCTATGAATCTAATGGTGGTGTTATCTTGCTGAAACGGACTGTAACCATGGATACAAAGCTTCACAGTTCATGAGCCCTTTCAATGGTGTCTCATGATTAAGCCATGAAAGATTACTACGATCGCCTAACTCGCCTAATGAACCCTGAATACGTTAGAATTATTAGTTCGATTAAAACACAATAAAAGCGTAATGCAAATTCATGAAAATATGTAAATGTAAGTATATGTATGGCATGATTCAACGGTAATGGCCATGGTTCCGACATATACCTACCCTATAATACCTCAGGAACACGTTTATATGCTTGGAAGTGCTTGAAACCGGCTGGAAATCAAAACACGATCTTGCCAACTTTGAGAGAAATTTCTAGGGTTTGTGAGAAGTTGGCTGTTAATGCAGGAGGTCAAAAGTCTTTGTCTTGTAAGAATGCTAGGTATATATAGGAGAGGAATTAGGTCAAGATTAAGAGAAAATATTCTCCTTAAATGGAGAATATTTGATTTAAAATTTGCACAAAATCTTTCCAAATTTGCTCAATCTCTTCCTCAATCTTCTTGTACCAACCCGATAATTTGTAATGAGCTATCTTGGACCCCAAGCCATACAAATATCTAGCCCAACTTGCCTTATCTTTTATTTTTGCATTTTATTTAATTAAATTTGAATTTAAGCTATTAAATTCAAAATATAAATAAATAAAAGAGTGAGAGGCGTGGCATGCAGCATAGTAGTCATGGATAATCTTATGATCAAGTTTAAATCATAAAATGTTAGGCCCATTTGAAAATTTTTGGCTTTTGCTAGGTATTTTTCTTGATGCAGCTCCTCAAAAATGCTCAACTTGCACAATTTGTATCTTGCTCAATTTTCAACATTTTTTAGTGTTCTTGGACTTTTTAGAAAGCTCAACATGTCTTCTAAACATACTTTTTGGTTTCATCTTCATTGGAGTTTCCATTCTCATGGACACTTCTTTGCAAAAAGATGACTTTTGTTGACTTTTCTAGAAGGACCTGTAATATCTTGATCCATATCTTCCAAATGAAGCATTTCTTGCCCAAGCTTGTGAGACATGAAGTTGTAGAAAATTGAATTCTCTTCAAAATGAGCTATTGTGGAGAAATTTCTGATGAAGTATGTGGAAGTTATGCTTGGTCAAAGTTCTGATGACTTTTGTCTAGAGAAGCCCTAATTTGGAAACTTTGACTTTTGATCAGATCTTGGCTTTTCTTGATGAATCATGATCAACTCTTGACCAAATGATGAATATGACTTCAAAATTTTGATGTTGAACCAAAAATTATGGAGTTTGACTGTATGTTGACCATAGTTGACTTTTTGTCCAATATAGTTGATTTTCAGCTATCTGAGCAATTGGATGAGCAAATTTTGACTTTGTGAGACTTGAAACTTGACATAGTGATCCCTTTGAACATAGGATGAGGTATGATGACCACTTGAAGCATTGGAAGTCCATATTGACTTGAGAATAGCAAAACCCTAGCTTGGATTGATTGCTTAGGAGAGGGTTTGTCTGGTCAGCCCTTGTGAAATCCTTGAGAATTGAGATGTTGAATTTTCTTGAGAAGTGGGAGGGCAAATTTTGGGGTATAACACCTGCATTTAAAAGAAATAAAAGGGCAAGTAGTGGCATATTTTCTAGTCGATCATTCTATGGTCGCTATGCCACAAAGTTTTGTCGAGCTACTGTCTTGGAAATTTTACTTCGACGGTTCTAGTCACAAAAATGGTGCAGGGATAGGAGGAATCATAATTTCTCCCAGTGGAATTCCAGCAGAGTTCAAGTACACCATTGACGACATCTACACTAATAATGAGGCAGAGTATGAGTCTCTCATAATTGGACTTGAGCTGCTGCTAGAATTGGGGGGAAAAATGTCGAAATTATGGGAGATTCTGAATTGGTAATCAAACTAGTGTCAAAAGAGTATAGATGCGTTAAAGAGAACCTAATCATGTACTTTGTGATTGCCATAAGATTACTAAAACGTTTCGAACAAGCAAGCATTCGACACATACCTCGACGGGAAAACAAATAAGCTAACGACTTAGCGCAAGGAGCTTCAAGATTCAAAAAGAATGAAGACGAAGAGCCTATTCAAGTAAGGAAAAAGGTTCGAGCTACTTTGTTATCTCCTTCAGATTTGTCAATTATAAAATTAGGTGCAATAGATGCCGAAAATTTTGAAATTTTAGCAATTGATAATGGGCAAGACAATGACTGGCGTAAACCCCTAGTCGACTACTTACGCTCTCCTACGGGTTCGACAGATCGTAAAATAAAATATCATGCCCTAAGTTTTATTTTAATCGAAAATGAATTATTTAAGAAAACTGTCGAAGGAGTATTACTCAAGTGCCTAGGAGAAAGTGAGGCATACATAGCAGTGTCGAGTGTGCATAGTGGAGTATGCGGTGCACACCAAGCTGGACACAAGATGAAATGGTTGTTGATGCGACCAGGTGTCTACTGGCCCTCAATGTTGAAAGACTGTATTGAATTTGCTAGAGGATGCCAGGAATTCCAAATGCATGGGGGCATCCAACACGTGTCTGCAAGCGAATTGCATGCTATTATAAAACCATGGCCATTTAGATGATGGGCATTAGATGTGATTGGGGAAATAAAGCCAGCATCATCAAAACAGTAGAGGTACATTTTAGTCGGCATTGATTATTTCACAAAGTGGGTTGAGGCCGTAGCTTTAAAAAAATGTCGACCAAGAGGCTGTGATTGATTTCATACAAAATCATATTATGTGTCAGTTTGGAATTCCTGAAACAATCACAACCGACCAAGGAACAGTGTTCACGGGGCGAAAAATGCAGGAATTCACAAAAGAGGTTGAAATAAAACTGTTAACATCCACTCCTTATTATGCTCAGGAAAATGGCTAGGTCGAAGCTACCAATAAGGTAATAATTAGCCTGATTAAGAAACATGTGGGCAAAAAGCCAAGAAATTGGCATCAAACGCTAGACCAAGCTTTATGGGCATGTAGAACGTCTCCTAAAGAGGCAACGGGGGCAACCCCATTCCGATTGGCATATGAACATGATGTTGTATTGCTAGTAGAAATATATGTTCAATCAGTAAGGATTCAACGACAGCATGGAATACCGTCTAAAGACTATTGGAGTATGATGACTGACAAGTTAGTCGACTTAGATGAAGAAAGGATGTTGGCCCTTGATGCATTAAGGAGGCAAAAGGATAGGGTGGCCAAAGCCTATAATAAAAAGGTAAAAGATAAAGTATTTCATGTTGATAATTTAGTTTGGAAAGTGATACTACCTATGGGCAGAAATGATAGAGTCCTAGGAAAATGGTCACCTAATTGGGAGGGACCGTTTAAGATAATTCAAGTTTTTTCCAACAACGCATATGAACTTGAAGATTAACCCTAGATCGACGAATTCTGAGGGTAAATGGTAAGTACTTGAAGAAATATAAGCCTATTCTTCAAGAAACCTCAATTACGACAACGTGAAAAGTATGTCGAACTGAGCTGGAAAAAAGTAATATTGAAGCCAACATATTAGTCATGCATAAGTATGAAACGACAGTGTTAAAATATGGTGTTACATAAAAAGTGGTTAAGGCTCATTGTACAGACATTACAAGTAATATGAAAAATCATAAAATAGGTACACCACCGAAACGGTTACATTAATAAAAAAAATCGAATTTACTTTGGAACATGGTCAGATCACCGTGGATGCGTACAATAGTAGTGCTTAACCCATCTGTTCTTGTCTTGAGCGTTAGTAACTCCTCTTCGAATCGAGAAGTAGACGTGCTGACGATGAGGGCATCTTTAGTTAGCTGGAGCATTTTAGTTTGAGTAGGGGTGATAGCTTGATCTAGCGCTTCGTCTTGTTTAACGACAAGCTCCAACTCTACATTCACAGCTTCCAGTTCTTTCGACAAATCGGCAATTTGACTGCGTATCTCAGCAGCTTTTTTCCTTTTAGGGTCTTGCTCTTGCCATTTCTGATTAATGTGGGCCTTCAGACCTTCGATTACCGTTTTGGTCTTATTCACCATATCCATGTTTCTCCTCACCACTGCTTGCTTCGTTTCGACCAGCTGCTCATTCTCCTTCATCTGAGTAATGTTTGTCAGCAATGAAGGGAGAATGTCTTTAAATGCTGCCACCATGAGTTTGGAGAATTCAGAAATTTCAAGACCTTTTAGTTGAGTGATAGCATCCAAAATCTCTGGTCCAAGAGCTGAATCCTCATGTAGCAAATGAGGCAAGTCGGGACTGAAAGCGTACGTACGGATTTTGTCCGTCAGCTTCTTGACCTTTGCTGATTTCGGGCCTAGCTTGTCATTATAAGCCTGGGAGCGGTCAGAGTCTGAAGAGGAAATGTACCGACTTACGAAATTGTCCAATCTTTCCAGAGCAGCGTCGACATCCATGTCAGCTAAGGTATCCTTTTCTCCAGAAGGGCCAGCTGAGTCATCCTTCTTCCTAGGAAGATTCTGAACTTGGGATTGAGGAGAAGATAATGTTGTTTCCCTTTCAAGAGGAAAGCTGAAGGTACTTTTGGCAGGAGATTGTGGTAGAATAATGATATTTTGGGGAGTCTTTGAACCCTTCAGGGAATGAAAGACTAGAGTTAGAGCTAGTCAAACTATAACCCTTATGCTTGGCAGGACTAGTGACCGAATCAGAGTCACTAATATTAGCCGAAACAGTGAGGTCAAAAAACTCACCAGCGACCACGTTGAGGGCTTGCTGATGATGAGGTGAAGAGGCTTCTAACAGTGGAGTATAATTCGGCACACTGTGCTGTGGGTCAGAAGCTTCGACCTGAAAGAGAAACAGGTATTAGTCAGATAAGATTCAACAGTCGAAATATATACAAGATGGAAAAATATGATGAGTACCTATGGTGGTGAACTGGGAATTACCATTTCATCTCTTTCGACTGAGGCGGCAATGACATCCCTCTCTGGCTCCTTAACTTCATCAGGCATAGGAGTCGGAGTTGGAGTGACGATGGTTGTATTTATGACGATATTGTCAACACTCGAAAATAAGGCAGCGTCGCAACAAGTGTCCAGAAGCACTTTACCTCTCCGTCTCGTGACAAGTGGTTGGGCGTCGGTATCTATTGTTGTTTCCTCCTTGTTGTCGGCCTTTATTTTAAGATCTCCGGCCAAGTGGGCTTTCTTTTTCTTTTTAGCCACCTTATTATCAGAAGAGGAAACGTGTTTCCTCTTATGGTCTTTGGATTTTCGGGAGTGAGGAGATTGATCATCAGGTGATGGCTACAAAGATAAGAAAAACATTAGTAAAGGCCCTGACCTTGGTCGAAGCGTCCTAGTTTAATTAACACTTACCTCAACTCTCTCACTGTGGCGAGATTTCTTGTCTTTCTTGGATTCTTTGGATATGTTGGAGGGAGCAGCCGAATCTGCTGAGCATTTTTGACTCTGTTACATGAAGAGAGTATTAGTAATATGTAAAATGCAGGATGGCGAGGTACAAACATATGCACTTACAGAAGAATCAGCTTTCTTCAGTGATGATGAGATGGGTTCATCGTCAGATAGGGTATGAATGGGTTGGAACTGCAAAATATCAAACATATAAGGGGCACCGAATAGAAGAAATATGACAGAGATATGAGCGTAAAACGTACCTTTGACTATGAAGGACCTTTCTTGGCGCCAATATCAACAAACTCAGCCGATGGCCTTTCCCGACTCTCAACAGCAGGTTCTTTTCTAGGAACGACTACCTGTGGCAAGGGTACAACTAGAAAAAAAGCTAAGTCAAATAAAGATGCGAGTCGAACTGTGAAAGAAAATGAAACTATCCAGAAGTGGTTACCATTAGGTACTACAGCAAGCTCTCTCACATATTTGAGGTCAATATGCAGAAAGCCTGGGTAGTCGTGTAACCAATGCTTCGTCGGAACCACCCGGTCGGCTTTCTTTTTGTAAGCATTTTGAACATTTGACCAAGAGCTATACCACCAATCTGGGATAGGTGGTCGAAAAGCCAAGGCTAATGGGCTAGTCGGCAAAGGAGGAAATTTGATTTTTCTAAAATGAAGTGCATAAAGATACTTGTCTTTCGCGTAACCAGGGATTTTAAGTTATGGAATCCTCTCAGTTACCTTCTCCTTTAGCTCTTGGGCTGCGTCATGGATGGTTCGACGAAGATTGTTTAGTAAATACACCACCCTGAAAAATTTATGAAAAGCTTGAATTTCTTTGATGTTGGTAGCCTTACATTTCATCGTCTTGCCCTGAAAAGTGTTAAGAGCAACAGTCAGTTCATCTAGTTTGTTAGCAGGATCATTGACAAAAGTAATAAAATATGACTTCCACCAAGTTTCAAACTCCTTGGTGTAGTAGTGTGCTGGTCTAGATGGGGTAAAATTAAGTTTAGCTCTGTGAGCCTAGAGAGCATCGACATCTTCTTTGACAATATCCCAAGGTCGGTCGCTTAAAATATCGTTGAGCAGTTCGTGAGAGGTATAGAATGATTTAGGCACAAGTTGACATAGCCAAATTGTTGAGCCACAAGGTTAGGTTGATAAGCTATCAAACTTGGGCTCATGCTGGTGATGGCATAGGTAAGGAATTGAGGAGTTAAGAATCGCCTCCAATAAACCAAGGACCTCTGTCGGTTCTCTGCTTTGACAGGTGGAAAAGAATTAGTAAGCCACGCTGGCCCGCTCTTGCCATCAAAAAACAGAGCCATCGAGGGTTTGAAATTCTCTCGTGCCAGCATGATATTGAAGAGCATTTTAAAAACTTCATCACTTGGAGAAGATTTATCGATAGGAGTCAAAGGCAAGTAACATGGCCAGACGGCCCCATTCCTATTTTGGGAGATTGAAACTCTCTTTTGTCGAAGAGGTTTTACGTCTTTGGAGAAAGTGGCATTTAGCTATAGTTGTAGGAGCTAGAAAGGACCATGAACTAGGACACTCTTCTTCTTTGGATTGTTGGGATCGAAAGTTTTGATCGGGTTGACCACGTTAGTCATAGAGGCATACAAAGAGGCCAAAATTAATTGGCCTAGAGCAATATTTTCACCCCTATGCAACGGAGTGGCCAAGTAAACAAATTGTTTGGCTATCTGCATCGAACGTGAGCAGAATACGAAGCAAGATAGCCAGAGAGTTAAGAATGCAACGTGTTCTTCATCAGAGACGTCGCTGGAGTCGTGTTGGTGATAGTTGATGAAGTTGTTGTACGTTGGGTGTTTAGATTCGTCAATGTTGAACTTTATTGGAATAGGTTCATAGTCAGTGTGATTAAAGATCCTGCCAGCAGGCTTTACCCTTGTTAAAGCGGCTAGGTAAAGAAGTGTGGGGGACATCATACCACACTTGGTGTGGAAAGTGTTGGTTGACCCTTCCCATAAATGCAAAGCAACCAACAACATGTGTCATACCCCAAAATTTGCCCTCCATCTTCTCAAAATATTTCATACATTCGTGCTCAAGGATTCCTCAAGGGTTGATCAGACAAACCCTCTCCTAGACAATCAACCCAAACTAGGGTTTGGTGTTTCCCAGCTCCAGATGGACTTCCAACCTCTCCCATGGCCATCATGCCTCCTCATATGCTTCAAAGATTCCCCATGTCAAGTTTCAAGCCTCAGAAGTCAAGTTTCCTCAGACAATTGCTCAGATGGTTGAAAATTAGTTGTATTGGACAAAAAGTCAATTGTGGTCAACATACAGTCAAACTTCATGATTTTTGGTCAACATCCTCATTTTGAAGTTACATTTATCATTTGATCAAGGGTTGATCATGATTCATCAAGAAAACTCAAGATTTGCTCAAAAGTCAACCTTTCTAAATTAGGGTTTCTTAGTGAAAAGTCAACCAAACTTTGACTGAGCATAACTTCCTCATACTTTCTCAGAAATTTTTCCACCACCTCTTGTTTTGAAGGAAATTCAATTCTCTACAACTTCATGTCTCACAAGAATGTTCAAAAAATGCTTCATTTGGAAGGTATGGATCAAAATATTACAGGTCCTTTTCAAAGTGAACAAAAAGTCAACATTTTGTTTTAAAGATATATTGAGCATGGAAACTCCAATTGAGATGAAACCAAAGAGGTTGGTTAGAGGACTCTTAGAGCTTTCCAAAAAGTCCAAGAACACTCAAAAATGTGGAAAATTGAGCAAGATACACTATTTAGAAGTTGGGGCATTTTTGGACAATTGCACAAAAGGAGATATTGGTCAAAATGCAAAAATTTCCAAATGGGCCTATAATCTTATAATCCAAACTTGTTCATGATGTTATTTGTGACCCATTGATGCTTGTCCATGGAAATTTTCTATTTTATTAATTTATTTTTGGATTTAAAACCATTTAGTTCAAAATTAAATTATATAAAATATGAAAATAAGATATTTTTCCAAAAGGAGTGAATTTATATCAAACTTGAGGTCCAAGGAAGCCCATGATACATGCCAATTTCGTGCTTGCTCTCTCATTAAATAGAAAATCAAATTTTCTCCAAAATTTGATTTTATTTGAAAAATATTCAATGCACATTCAAGATCAAATCTTTTTCCTTCTTTTTCCTCTCCTAATACACTCTATAAATAGCCAACAAGCTGTATCACAAAGGACACGAAACCCTAGCCCTTGCAACAACCCACACTTTGCCAGAATTTCTCAAGAATAGTCAAAATTCGAATTTTGATTTTCAACTGTTTTCAAGCCAATTCAAGCCTTCCTTTGTGTCCCTGAGGTTCCCAGGAATCGAACCATACCCTTGCTCAAGCCCAGAACTGCCCAGAACACGAAGAATATCAACTCCGATTTGGTATTTTTTTCACAAATTCGATTTCATAAACTCATGCATTGCTAATGTTTTTTGTGTGTTTATTTGAACTCAGGATGCATATTAGATCATGTTTGAACCATTACATGTGAGCTTGAACGTAGGGAAACTGGTTTGCCATTGTTAGGTCATTTCAAACTGTTTTGATCGAGCCGGCTTGTACAAGCGTTTTTAGGGCAAACGGATGCCACCATTGGATTCGCAAGGTCCGATTTAGGGGGGTAGGGTTCCCCTTTTCCATTTATTCTTCGTATTTTGCATGTTTCAGTTTCAGGCTAGCCAGAGAAGATGACCGGAGCCCTAGCTCCGGCGAGGACCATGCGAGATTGCGGTGTTTCAAACGCTACTGACGTGTTTCAAATAACGTCACCTTTATATTCAATTGATTATGTTGTTTCAAACACCAGATGTCACTTGTCCCAGTGGTTAAGGCGCTAGCTATTGAAGATGCTCCAAGAGGTCATGGGTTCGAGCCTCACCAGGACCGGTTTTCCTTTCTTTTTTACAAACTTCATGTTTTTCAGCTATTTTCATATTTTCTTTTTTTTATTTAATATTTTCATTCATTTTAATTTAATTTCAATAATTTCTATTATGCATTAAAAACACCAAAAAAATTTTTCTTTTGCATTATTTAAAATGTTTATTTAATTTATAAAATTAAAATATTATTTTTGCATGCATATTTAATTTAATTGTTAATTTATCATTTAAATCACCTTTACTTAGTTTTTAATTATTAAATTAAATCCAAAAATCCCAAAAATTATTTTAGCATATTAATGTTATTTCCATTGAAATATTTTTCTCATTTAAAATTATTATTTTGCTAACATTTTTCTCTTTTCGATTTCCTCGTATTTCCGATTTCTCATCTTTTCACAGTTATTCCGCTTTGACGATTTCTTTTTATCGCTTTTTCCAATTATGTAATTGCTTATGGGATGTAATAGCTTAATTAGGGCTTTTTATTTTCCGCATTTCAAATTATGTAACTGCCCCAAAGCCATGTAATAGCGTAGGATTTATCTTTCCGCACTTTATATTCCCGCCTTTTAATTTCCGCACCCTATAAACTGCTAGTAATTAGGCGTGTATGGCAAGATAAAATTGAACATAGCTCACTTTAATTTTCAAGATAACATGTATCTGAAATCAACACACTCTTTTCAAACATGCACCCCTTAGGGTAATTCTCTCTCGCTGCCTTTACGAATTCAAATGGTCATGTCCCTCGAACGTAGAGGTATTCTAGCACTGTTGCCTTCAAAGCAAATCATCATAATCCCTTCGATATAAATATCATAGACCCACGATGTCGCCTCCGAATACATGATCTTGACCCTCGATTGTTGCCTACGAAACATGATGATAGTCCCTACTAATGTGCTAGGATACTTCCTACAAGTTGCTTTCTATGACCATCCGATGTCCCTTCGAATGTCCCGCTTACATCCAACGAATAGAGTTACCTACCAACTAATGGTATGGATAGCGCTATTCTAAAGGAACGAAAATAACACAAACGACCATTCGAGTAGGTAATAAGACTTTTAGTTGCTTGCTCTATCAAAATACTTTTCACACCTCACACTTTTGTCAAAGTTCAAACTCTTTTCAAAAACGAAACATTTCCAAACACTTTGTATACATTCCTACATGAATCATTACAAAGTCAAAGCGAAATGCCTTTTCAAAACATTTTTGTCAAACACACAGAAAGCACAAATTTAAAGTGATCTAGGAGCAACTAAGAGCCCGTAGATAACTACGGATGGAAAGGGGTGCTAATACCTTCCCTTTTCATAACCTTCTCCCTTACTCAGAATCTAACGAAGGTCTTTTTCTGTACTTTTTACCTTCCCTTAATTGGATAAAAGAAAAGTCGGTGGCGACTCTTGCTATCCACACATTTGCGATACAAAAACCTAAAAAGTCAGTTCACCGTGTTACAAAACTGGCGACTCTGCCGGGGAGACACCCTAAAGAGAGAATGCCTTAAGGATTTCTAGGTCATTTTTATTGCTTTCTGTTTGACTTGCTTGCTTTATCTTTAAGGGTTGCTTGGGTATTATATTTGTGGGGGATCCTACACCCGGATCTAGGTTTCCTTTTAGGTAAGTGACAATAAATCATCGCGACCGCTAGACGTATATCGAAACGGTCAATATGATGGCTACGTTAGTGTGACACTTTGGATGTCCTAATACTCTTCATTTCCAAGTTGAGGATAGTATTTGGCTTCCGCGTGGTGTCATCAAGCACTAACTAAACTTTTAGAACCTTAATTGACCCATCTTGGCCATTAGAAGGTAGTGAGATGGCCGCTTTGGTGCGACTAAGGTTGGTTGATACCGATGCTACGCTCATTGAGATCGACTTTTGGGATATTTTCGTCGACCACTTGGTAGTCGTATTGAAATAAACGCCTACGAAAGATCAATGATGTGAGATTCCTAGAACCCGTTACTATTATAGGACAGGATGAACCAACTCAAACTTTTGGTGGGTAATCACCTATACCTCATGCAAGCCTTAAACCTAGGCTCATTGTGTGAATTGTTTGTGTGTGCTAAACATGACATCATGACATCATTCGCATTGCATATCATTTCTAACTATTTCAAGGACCTAGGGATTTATCTTTGCTCTGTTTTGTTGGGATTATGGCTTCTAGAAAGACTATCCGAATCAACTTCATGGGTATACCTTCTCAGCTCAAAGAATTGGTTTCAGAGATTCCTGATCATGCTCAGTTCATCAAAAGACATGGCTATCTGCTTGACTTGATTATCTCAGGTTTTGAAGAAGATATGATGCATGTCTTATTCCAGTTCTTTGATCCGAAACACCATTGCTTTACATTCCCAGATTATCAGTTAGCTCCTACCTTGGAAGAATTCTCTAAGCTACTTGTGGTACCTATTCTTGACCAAATGCCATTCACCGGTCTAGAAAAAGTTCCTAGGTACGAAGACATTGCATCAGCCTTACATCTTAAGCCCTCGGTCATTGAAGCCAATTGGGAAACCAGAAGTGGAGTTAAGGGTTTACTTACTAAGTTCCTGATTAAGAAAGCCCGAGAATTCCTCAAAGTTATGAGTTTCCATGCATTTGAAGACATTCTGGCCTTGCTAATCTATGGTTTGGTTCTATTTCCTAACTCGGATCAATTCATAGATGTCAACGCCATCAAGTTGTTTCTTACCCGCAATCCTGTGCCTACTTTGCTTGGAGATATCCTACATTCTCTCCACACTCGTACTACTAAAATACAAGGAACTCTCATGTGTTGCATACCATTACTTTCCAGGTGGTTTATTTCGCACCTTCCTCCATCAGTTTTGAAGAATGAACAAAGGTTGAGATGGTCTCAAAGGTTAATGTCACTCTCTCATTCAGATATCCATTGGAATCTTTTCTCTCAAAAGGATTTCACCTTCATTGAGCGTTGTGGAGAATTCCCTAATGTACCACTACTTGGTATAAGGGGAGGTATTACTTACAATCCTTCTTTAGCTCTACGTCAGTTTGGTTTTGCTCGAAGAGATGGTCCACATGATATGCTTCTCCAAGATATTGTGTTCGACTACAACCACGATCTCCAGAATTACTGACGAAGGTTCATACACGCTTGGGGCATGGTAAAGAAGACTGATACCAAGACTTTGGGGCACCAGAACTCCATTCCTTGGAAACCTTACCTCAAATGGGTGCGAGCTCGAGCTCAAAACCTCATGATGCCATTCACGCATGTTTTACCAGTAATTATGGAACCAGTTGCTATAGGTGACGTACCCTATACTATTCCCCATCCTGACATGCCTACTGATTTTGAAGACTTGAAGAGATCATGGATTCAGCTTAAAGAAGAGAGGGATACCTTTGAAGCTCAGTGCTATGCAAGTGAGAGGAAAGTGCTAGAGTTGACAAAGCTACTTCACGAGGAGCGGAACGTCAACGCCTACCTCGGCACCAAGAGGAAGCGCCCATGGGAGACTTAGAGCTCTAGGATTTATGTGTTTTTCTTTTATTGTTTTGAACTATCTTTTGTACTTAAAAAGAATAATAAAAAGAGAACTAATAAATGTTTGTTCGTGCTTGTTTAGCAAATTTAAATCTCTAAAGTCCTTGAAAACATTGCATTGCATTCGCATAAACATTGCATATCATAGCATAACATTGCATCACAGGTACATTGAAGATTGGTTTTCTCATTCTCTCGTTATTTATTTTAGCAGAAATGGCTCTCGAACAGTCTGTCAAAGATCTCCAGGCTCAGAATGCTCAATTTCAGCAGATGTTCACTAGCTTGGTCCAAGGCCAAGAAGATCTGAAGAAGCTCATCAACAGAAAGAAGAAGGTTGTTGGTCTTCTCAACATGGGCAGACGCTACAAAGGTGGTCCTAAAAGGATTAGCCGGATAGAGCTCTCAGAAGGAAGTGTCAAGAATGAGGGGAGTGTCAAGGGTAACGAAGATGACCAGCGTGAGCCTGAGAAGGAAGGAGACGATCGCTCTGACTATAGCCAGTACTCTGATGAAGGTGATAAGTACAAGCAACTTGAAGACCGCCTGAATGCTGTGGAAAATTTGAAGATGTCCGGGCTGAATTTTGATGATCTGAGTCTTGTCCCTGGTGTGGTGATTCCTCCTAAGTTCAAAGTTCCAACTTTTGCCAAGTATGATGGCATGTCTTGTCCGAAGCTGCATTTGAAGTCCTATGTTTAGAAAATCAACCCCCACCCTGATGACAGAAAGTTGTGGATGCACTATTTTCAAGAGAGTTTGTCCGGAACTCAATTAGAATGGTATTATCAGCTAGAGAATGACCGTATCCATACCTGGAGTAACTTAGCAGATGCTTTCTACAAGCAATATGAGTACAATGCTGAATTGACACCCACTCGCATGCAACTCCAGAGCATGTCTATGGGTCGTGATGAGAAGTTCAAGGAGTATGCTCGTAAATGGAGAATCAGTGCAGAGTTCAACCACCCTTGTCCAATAGGAGTTGGTTGATATGTTTATGGAACACCGACCCGCTCTTCAATCATCCGATTGAAACTCTTCACCGGATTCACCGAGTTGATATTAACGGGAGAGATGATTGTATCAAGAGTGGGAAAATTCAGATAGAGTCATCTTCAAATGCTGCGAAGAGATCTTTTGGTGGAAAGAAGGAAACTAATGATGTGTATGGTCAGAAAAGCCGAGCCAAGACCGACCGTGCTCAATCTGTGGGGGCAGTTGTGATCTCCAATCCTGCATCAGCACAACCTCCGCGAGACAACGCGGGTAGCCAGAACGCACCACGAAGATAGTTTACAAAGATCAACATGCCATTGTCGCAAGCCTTGCAACACATGTTGAAAGCAGAGCTGATAACCTTGAGGGATCCTCTTCAAAATATCAATACTTCCTCTCCGAGATACAATCCTAATGCTAAGTGTGCTTACCACTCCAACAGCCCAGGGCACGACACTGACAACTGTTGGGCTCTGAAGAACAAGATTCAAGATATGATTGAAGCTAAGCAGATTGAATTTGATCCTCCTATTGAGACTCCGAATGTGATCAACGCGCCCATGCCTAACCATGACAAGAGTTCCAATGCTATTGTCATACCCCAAAATTTGCCCTCCATCTTCTCAAGACATTCCATACATCCATACTCAAGGATTCCTCAAAGGTTGATCAGACAAACCCTCTCCTAGACAATCAACCCAAACTAGGGTTTGGTATTTCTCAGATCAAGATGGACTTCCAACATCTCCAATGGCCTTCATGCCTCCTCATATGCTTCAAATATTCTCCATGTCAAGTTTCAAGCCTCACAAGTCAAGTTTCCTCAGACAATTGCTCAGATGGTTGAAAATCAGTTGTATTGGACAAAAAGTCAACTGTGGTTAACATACAGTCAAACTTCATAATTTTTGGTCAACATCCTCATTTTAAAGTTACATTCATCATTTGATCAAGGGTTTATCATGATTCGTCAAGAAAACTCAAGATTTGCTCAAAAGTCAAACTTTCTAAATTAGGGTTTCTCAATGAAAAGTCAACCAAACTTTGACTGAGCATAACTTCTTCATACTTTCTTAGAAATTTTTCCACCACCTCTTGTTTTGAAGGAAATTCAATTCTCTACAACTTCATGTCTAACAAGAATGTTCAAAAAATGCTTCATTTGGAAGGTATGGATCAAAACATTACAGGTCCTTTTCAAAGACAACAAAAAGTCAACATTTTGTTTTGAAGATATATTGAACATGAAAACTCCAATTAAAATGAAACCAAAAAGGTTGGTTAGAGGACTCTTAGAGCTTTCTAAAAAGTCCAAGAACACTCAAAAATGTGAAAAATTGAGCAAGATACACCATTCACAAGTTGGGCAATTTTGAAGAAGTGCACAAAGAGAGATACTTGTAAAAATCAAACTTTTTGCAAATGGGCTTACTTTTTCTTCATCCAAACTTGTTCCTTATACAATTAGGAATATCCAAGCCCAATGCCACGAATTTTTATTTTATTTTTCTATTTAATTTGGATTTTATTCATTTAAATACAAATTAAATTCAAAAATAAGGTATAAAATCAAAATTAATTGCAAATTGATTTTTTCTCTCATCCTTGAGATCCAAGTAACCTAAAGAAGCCAGCAAATTTCGAAATTTGATTGGATTTGGAAAGAAATTGATTGAAATTGATCAAAAAATAGAAAATTTGATTTTATACAAAATCAAATATGTTTTGCATTGATTGATGATGATTTCTTCCTCAAAACAGCTCCAATTCCATCTACTATAAATGTACAATGCATACAACATGAATGAGAACAGAAAAATTGCTTGGAGAAACCCTATTCAAACTCAAAAAAACCGTGCCCTACAAGTCACTAGCAGCCTTGGATTCAGCCTGTTTCAATCGATTTTGAGCATCCAAACACGTTCCTTGATACCCCTGAAGTGATTCCAGACCTTTACATTGTCCAAAAGCATCAAGAATCACGAAATCACGATTTGGTTTGTTCATACTTTTTCAAAATTCAATTTTGTTATTCATGCATTAATGTGTTTTGATGTTTGTTTCGTTAGAACAAGGTTTAGAAGCTCGGTCATCCAATTGAATTTTCGTGGCCGGAAACATGATATACCATGATTAGGGTTTCAGTCACGTTTTAGGTTTCTAATTATGTTAAATTGACCAAACCGATGCCACCAGTGATGATGGACCAAGACGAATCGAACCATGGCTTTAGATTTCATTTATATTACTTGTATGTGATTTTTGATGTTAGCAGGGGTCATAGCGTCGAACCGAAGCCGACGCAAAATTCCCAGGATTCAAACGAAGAAGACGATGTCTTCGCGCGATTTGAGTGGCGGATTCGATCCGGTTTAAAACGTGTTCGCTGCAATTCCATAACACGTGGACGCTTAGCTCGCTTCGTGGCGCGTTGTGAGGCTAGGGTCACCGGTTCGATTCCTGCAAGGACCATTTATTTTTGCTTCCTTTACAAACTAACATATTTTTTCATATTTTCATATTTTCTATTTAATATTTTCCATGCATTTTATTTTTCTTTCATAATTTTTTATCATGCATTTAACAACATCAAAAAATAATTTTCTTTTTGCATTATTTTCAAAAAATGTTTATTTAATTTATAAAATTAAAAATATTATCTTTGCATGCATATTTAATTTAATTGTTAATTTATCATTTAAATCACTTTTAATTGATTTTTAATTATTAAATTAACTCCAAAAAATCCCAAAAAATTATTTTAGCATATTAATGTTATTTCCAGCATGAAATATTTTTCTCATTTAAAAATTATTATGTTTGCTAACATTTTCCTCTTATTCGATTTCCTCGTATTTTCCGATTTCTCATCTTTTCACAGGTTATCCCGTTCTGGACGATTTCTTTTTATCGTTCTCTTTATTCCAATTATGTAATTGCTTATGGGATGTAATAGTTTAATTAGGGCTTTTATTTTCCGCATTTTAAAATTATGTATCTGCCCCAAAGCCATGTAATAGCGTAGGATTTATCTTTCCGCACTTTATATTCCCGCATTTTAATTTCCGCACCCTATAAACTGCTAGTAATTAGGCGTGTATGGCAAGATAAAATTGAACATAGCTCACTTTAATTTTCAAGATAACATGTATCTGAAATCAACACACTCTTTTCAAACATGCACCCCTTAGGGTAATTCTCTCTCGCTGCCTTTACGAATTCAAATGGTCATGTCCCTCGAACGTAGAGGTATTCTAGCACTGTTGCCTTCAAAGCAAATCATCATAATCCCTTCGATATAAATATCATAGACCCACGATGTCGCCTCCGAATACATGATCTTGACCCTCGATTGTTGCCTACGAAACATGATGATAGTCCCTACTAATGTGCTAGGATACTTCCTACAAGTTGCTTTCTAT
This sequence comes from Vicia sativa, assembly GCA_021764765.1. Taxonomy (NCBI): domain Eukaryota; kingdom Viridiplantae; phylum Streptophyta; class Magnoliopsida; order Fabales; family Fabaceae; genus Vicia; species Vicia sativa. Next base: position 36,265,478 of record CM038796.1, on the reverse strand, counting down.
GACCATCCGATGTCCCTTCGAATGTCCCGCTTACATCCAACGAATAGAGTTACCTACCAACTAATGGTATGGATAGCGCTATTCTAAAGGAACGTAAAATAACACGAAAACGACCGTTCTGAGTAGGTAGTAAGACTTTTAGTTGCTTGCTCTATCAAAATGCTTTTCACACCTCACACTTTTGTCAAAGTTCAACCTCTTTTCAAAACAAAACATTTCCGAACACTTTGTATACATTCCTACTTGAATCATTATAAAGTCAAAGCGAAATGCCTTTTTCGAAAACATTTTTTGTTAAACACACAGAAAGCACAATTTTTAAAAGATGATCTAAGAGCAACTAAGAGCCCGTAGATAACTACGGATAGAAAGGGGTGCTAATACCTTCCCTTTTCATAACCTTCTCCCTTACTCAGAATCTAACGAAGGTCTTTTTCTGTACTTTTTACCTTCCCTTAATTGGATAAAAGAAAAGTCGATGGCGACTCTTACTATCCACATATTTGCGATACAAAACTCTACAAAGTCAGTTCACCGTGTTACAGAACTAGCGACTCTGCTGGGGAACACCCTAAAAGAGAGAATGCCTTAGGGATTTCTAGATCATCTTTACTGTTTTCTGTTTGACTTACTTGCTTTATCTTTAAGGGTTGCTTGGGTATTATATTTGTGGGGGATCCTACACCCGGATCCGGGTTTCCTTTTAGGTAAGTAGCAATAAATCGTCGCGACCGTTAGACGTATATCGAAACGGTCAACATGATGGCTACGTTAGTGTGACACTTTGGGTGTCCTGATACTCTTCATTCCAAAGTTGAGGATAGTATTTGGCTTCTGCGTGGTGTCATCAAGCACTAACTAAACTTTTAGAACCTTAATTGACCCATCTTGACCATTAGAAGGTAGTGAGATGGCCGACCTTGGTGCAGCTAAGGTTGGTTGATACTCGATGCTACGCTCATTGAGATAAGACTTTTGGGATATTTTCGACCACTTGGTAGTCGTATGGAAATAAACGCCTACGAAAGATCAATGATGTGAGATTCCTAGAACCCTTACTATTATAGGACAGGATGAACCAACTCAAACTTTTGGTGGGGTAATCACCTATACCTCTTGCAAGCCTTAAACCTAGGCTCATTGTGTGAATTGTTTGTGTGTGCTAAACATGACATCATGACATCATTGCATTGCATATCATTTCTAACTATTTCAAGGACCTAGGATTTATCTTTGCTCGCTTTGTAGGGATTATGGCTTCTAGAAAGACTATCCGAATCAACTTCATGGGTATACCTTCTCAGCTCAAAGAATTGGTTTCAGAAATTCCCGATCATTCCCAGTTCATCAAAAGACATGGTTATCTACTTGATTTGGTTATCTCCGATTTTGAAGAAGATATGATGCATGTCCTATTCCAGTTCTTCGATCCAAACACCATTGCTTTACATTCCCATTATCGTTGGTTCCTACCTTGGAAGAGTTCTCTAAGCTACTTGGGATACCTATTCTTGACCAAATGCCATTCACCGGTTTAGAAAAGGTTCCTAAGTACGAAGACATCGCATCCTCCTTACATCTTAAGCGCTCGGACATTGAAGCCAATTAGGAAACTAGAAGTGGAGTTAAGGGTTTACTTGCTAAGTTCCTAATTAAGAAAGCCCGAGAATTCCTCAAAGTTATGAGTTTCCATGTATTTGAAGATATTGTGGCCTTGCTAATCTATGGTTTGGTTCTATTTCCTAACTCGGATCAATTCCTAGATGTCAACGCCATCAAGTTGTTTCTTACCCGTGATCCAGTGCCTACTTTACTTGGAGATATTCTGCATTCTCGTCACACTCGTACTATCAAAAGACAAGGAACTCTCATGTGTTGCATCCCGTTACTTTCCAGGTGGTTTATTTTGCACCTTCCTCCATCAGTTTTGAAGAACGAGCAAAGGTTGAAGTGGTCTCAAAGACTAATGTCACTCTCTCATTCAGATATCCGTTGGAATCTTTTCTCTCAAAAGGATTTCACCTTCATTGAGCGTTGTGGAGAATTCCCCTAATGTACCACTACTTGGTATAAGGGGAGGTATTACTTACAATCCTTCTTTAGCTCTACGTCAGTTTGGTTTTGCTCGAAGAGATGGTCCACATGATATGCTTCTCCAAGATATTGTGTTCGACTACAACCACGATCTCCAGAATTACTGACGAAGGTTCATACACGCTTGGGGCATGGTAAAGAAGACTGATACCAAGACTTTGGGGCACCAGAACTCTATTCCTTGGGAACCTTACCTCAAATGGGTGCGAGCTCGAGCTCAAAACCTCATGATGCCATTCACGCATGTTTTACCAGTAATTATGGAACCAGTTGCTATAGGTGACGTACCCTATACTATTCCCCATCCTGACATGCCTACTGATTTTGAAGACTTGAAGAGATCATGGATTCAGCTTAAAGAAGAGAGGGATACCTTTGAAGCTCAGTGCTATGCAAGTGAGAGGAAAGTGCTAGAGTTGACAAAGCTACTTCACGAGGAGCGGAACGTCAACGCCTACCTCGGCACCAAGAGGAAGCGCCCACGGGAGACTTAGAGCTCTAGGATTTATGTGTTTTTCTTTTATTGTTTTGAACTATCTTTTGTACTTAAAAAGAATAATAAAAAGAGAACTAATAAATGTTTGTTCGTGCTTGTTTAGCAAATTTAAATCTCTAAAGTCCTTGAAAACATTGCATTGCATTCGCATAAACATTGCATATCATAGCATAACATTGCATCACAGGTACATTGAAGATTGGTTTTCTCATTCTCTCGTTATTTATTTTAGCAGAAATGGCTCTCGAACAGTCTGTCAAAGATCTCCAGGCTCAGAATGCTCAATTTCAGCAGATGTTCACTAGCTTGGTCCAAGGCCAAGAAGATCTGAAGAAGCTCATCAACAGAAAGAAGAAGGTTGTTGGTCTTCTCAACATGGGCAGACGCTACAAAGGTGGTCCTAAAAGGATTAGCCGGATAGAGCTCTCAGAAGGAAGTGTCAAGAATGAGGGGAGTGTCAAGGGTAACGAAGATGACCAGCGTGAGCCTGAGAAGGAAGGAGACGATCGCTCTGACTATAGCCAGTACTCTGATGAAGGTGATAAGTACAAGCAGCTTGAAGACCGCCTGAATGCTGTGGAAAATTTGAAGATGTCCGGGCTGAATTTTGATGATCTGAGTCTTGTCCCTGGTGTGGTGATTCCTCCTAAGTTCAAAGTTCCAACTTTTGCCAAGTATGATGGCATGTCTTGTCCGAAGCTGCATTTGAAGTCCTATGTTCAGAAAATCAACCCCCACACTGATGACAGAAAGTTGTGGATGCACTATTTTCAAGAGAGTTTGTCCGAAACTCAATTGAAATGGTATTATCAGCTAGAGAATGACCGTATCCGTACCTGGAGTAACTTAGCAGATGCTTTCTACAAGCAATATGAGTACAATGCTGAATTGACACCCACTCACATGCAACTCCAGAGCATGTCTATGGGTCGTGATGAGAAGTTCAAGGAGTATGCTCAGATATGGAGAGATCTAGCAGGCAGAGTTCAGCCACCCTTGTCTAATAGGGAGTTGGTTGATATGTTCATGGGAACACTGACAGGCCCATTCTTCAATCATCTGATTGGAAACCCTTCATCCGGATTCACCGAGTTGATATTGACAAGCGAGCGTATTGAAGCTGGTATTAAGAGTGGAAAGATTCAGATGGAGTCATCTTCAAATGTTGTGAAGAGATCTTTTGGTGGTAAGAAAGAAGCTAATGCTGTGTATGGTCAGAAAAGCCAAGCCAAGACCGACCGCGCTCAATCTGTGGGGGCAGTTGTGATCTTCAATCCTACATCAGCACAACCTCAGCGAGACGAAGACAGTTTACGCGCCACGAAGACAGTTTACGAAGATCAACATGCCGTTGTCACAAGCCTTGCAACACATGTTGAAAACAGAGCTGATAACTTTGAAGGATCCTCCTCAGAGTGTCAACACTTCCTCTCCGAGATGGAATCCTAATGCTAAGCGTGCTTACCACTCCAATAGCCCAGGGCACGACACTGACAACTGTTGGGCTCTGAAGAACAAAATTCAAGATATGATTGAAGCTAAGCAGATTGAGTTTGATCCTTCTGTTGAGACTCCGAATGTGATCAATGCGCCTATGCCGAACCATGACAAAAGTTCCAATGTTGTTGGGGAGGATACTTATGTTTTCAACATAGATGACTTGACCATTCCTCTGATGACTGTTAAGAAGAATTTGCTGCAAGCCGGTGTCAACCCAGGATGCCCAGAGAATTGTCGTTGGTACCCATCTGCACCTGATGGTTGTGCTTGGTTGAGAAGACATGTCCAGTGCATGATGGATAACCGTGAGATACTATTTCTAAAACCACTTGTGCAGAAGCTGTATGAAGATATGTCTAAACTGAAGATCGAAGATATGAATGAAACTGCACCATCTGTGTGGGATACCTTGGGGCAGCCAAGTGGAAAGTATGATTACATGGTAAAGTACATTGTTCCTGAAAGCTACAAGATTCCTATTGAAGATGTTAAAGTGACCAGATGGGGTGACGATTTCCCAGAAGACTATGTTGATGTTAACACTATAAGAATTTCCTCTGCTGATCCTGTGCCTAGAGTGGCACCTCTCATCATTACTTCTCCCGGACCAGTTCCATATTCCTCTGACAAAGCTATCCCTTGGAATTATGGAGCTGATGTTTACTATCATGGCGTCAAGCAAGACCCTCTGACTATTGAAGATCTTACAGTTGAAGCTATCATCCTTGACATTGACAACATCACCGGATCAAGTAAGGTGACCAGAACCGGAAGGGTGTTCTCTCCAAATCTCCTCCAAAAGACATCGACTCCAAATGCATTCCCAAGCTATTCAATCCATTCCCAAGCTAGAGGAAAGAATCAAGAAAAGTGACTACAATATTGTGGAACAGATGACTCATCCAAGATCTCCATGCTTGCTCGCTCTTGTGCTCGAGGCCCATGCTAACGCCTTGGTGAAGTTTCAAGAATGCTCACGCATGCAAGACACTACTACTTACCGGTTTGAAGTTTGTATTGCTAGCTGGCCAACAACGGCCTAGGTTTCTCGATGTTGATTTGACTCGCCGAAAGAACACAACAAAGCCTTGCACATCTCTTGAATGCAAGGGCACTACATTGTCTCATGTTTTGGTTGATACCGGGTCTGCTATGAATATCCTTCCGAAGACTGCTTTTGATCGACTTGATGTAGAAGGGTTGGTTCTGAATCCCAGTGACATAATTGTGAGAGCTTTTGATGGTTCTAAGCGAACCGTACTTGGAGAGCTCATTCTGCCTGTTAAAGTCGGTTCCCAGGCTTTTGATTCCACTTTCTTTGTCATGGACATCCGTCCGCTTACTCTTTCCTACTTGACGCCCTTGGATACATGGGCACATTACCTACCAGACGAAACTCAAGTACCAGGAAATGAAAGGTTGTCACAGATGGTGAAGAAGAATACATGGTCATCTACAACATTCCGATATCTCGAGATGGAGGGGAATTCTTGAGACTCCACAAGCTTTCGAAATGATCCCAGTCATGCCTGTTGACTCTCTTGTCACTCCCGAAGTTACGCAAGTTCCGCCTAGGATGGCCTCATGAAAGATGCTCAAGTGCAAGAAGGAGGTAGTACTATTTGGGGTCGCTCCGATCTTCCTCTCAAATTTGACAAGACTGGTTTAGGCTTCACTATCAAGGGTCGATGATACGCGAACGTGCGGCCAACTTCCTTTCCGCATCGCCAGTGGAATCCATGTTATAGAAGACGACGACAACGACTTCGACATCAGCAAGTGGATTTTCCCAACTCCAGACAATGGGCTCAGCAATTGGAAGACTGAAGACATCATACCAATCTCCTTTAGACAGGAGTAATTGCTCTTGTTTTGTTTTGCTTTTCGTATTTTCTATGTTTTGAACAATGAACTCTAAAGCCTAGTGCCTTGCCCGGGGCATCATGGCTCGTTTGTGAGGGTTATTATCTGTCATTTGCATATTTTCATTCAATAAAATCGTTGGACTTTTGCATTCAATTGTTGTTTGTTTTCTTTTACTTTATCACCCCTTCAAAAAGCTATGTGTTTCTTACACACACCCACGTGATACACTACAGAATCACTTCGAATCTCGTTGATAACAGTTATGCTATTGCTAAATATGACTTCGATAATCCGATCTACCAAGTCGAAGACGAAAGTGAGGAAGATTGTGAAGTGCCAAGAGAACTTGTCAGACTGCTACAGCAAGAAGATCGAGTTATACAACCACACAAAGAGCAAGTTGAGGTTGTGAATTTGGGTACTGATGAAGACAAAAAAGAGATCAAGATAGGAGCGGGTCTTGAGAACAGTGTTAAAGAAAGGTTGGTTCAGATGCTACGAGACTATATTGAGGTTTTTGCTTGGTCATATGAAGACATGACAGGGTTGGACATTGATATTGTGGTACACCGATTGCCGACAAAAGAAGGTTTTCTCCCAGTAAAACAGAAGGTTCGTCGCATGCGTCCTGAGATGTCAGAGAAAATTAAAGCTGAAGTTATGAAATAGTTCAATGCCGGTTTCTTAGCTGTTACTTCCTATCCGCAGTGGGTTGCAAACGTGGTACCCGTGCCCAAGAAGGATGGCAAGGTACGAATGTGTGTGGATTACAGAGATCTGAACAAAGCGAGTCCGAAAGACGATTTTCCACTTCCTCATATTGATGTTCTGGTTGACAACACCGCTCAGCATAAGGTCTTCTCCTTCATGGATGGTTTCTCCGGTTACAATCAAATCAAGATGGCTCCTGAAGACATGGAGAAGACTACTTCGTTACGTGGGGCACTTTCGCTACAAGGTTATGCCGCTCGATGAAGAACGCAGCGCCACTTATCGCGTTATGGTGACATTATTTCATGACATGATTCAGCACGAGATAGAGGTCTACGCCGACGACATGATAGCTCGATCACATCAAGAAGAACACCTTGATCATTTGCGTAAACTGCTTGATAGGTTGAAGTACAGTTGAGACTTAATCCTAACAAGTGTACCTTTGAGTCGATCCGAAAACTCCTAGGGTTTGTTGTCGATGGTAAAGGTATTGAAGTCGATCCCGCCAAGGTTAAAGCGATTCAAGAGATGCGCCCCCGCACCGAGAAAGAAGTCGAGGTTTCTTGGGCGATTGAACTACATTGCGATTCATTGCACACTTAATCGCTACTTGTGAGCCAATCTTCAAGTTACTAAAGAAAGATCAAGTGGTGAAATGGAATGACGATTGCCAGATCGCTTTTGACAAAATCAAGGAGTACCTACAAAATCCGCCTATCCTGATGCCGCCTATCGAAGGAAGACCTCTTATCATGTACTTGACAGTGTTAGAGAACTCAATGGGGTGTGTGTTGGGGCAACATGACGAGTCTGGTCGAAAAGAGTATGCAATATACTACCTTAGCAAAAGTTTACCGATCGTGAAACAAGATACTCACAATGAGAAAACTTGCAACGCTTTGGGCTGTCGCGACTAAGGCAGTATATGTTGACTCACACTACCCTGTTAATTTCTAAGATGGATCCGATAAAATATATCTTTGAGAAACCAGCTCTCTCCGGAAGAAGAGCAAGATGGCAAATGATTTTTACCGAATACGACATCCAGTATACTTCTCAAAAGGCAATCAAAGGAAGTGTAGTAGCCGATCATTTGGCTCATCAAGCCGTAGATGACTATCAGTCTATGCAGTTCGAATTTCCACGAAGATGTTTTACTAGTTACAGATTGCGAAGAACCAGGCCCAGACGAAGGACCTGAACAAGGATCCCGATGGACCATGGTCTTTGATGGAGCCTCAAACGCACTTGGGAATGGCATTGGCGCCATCATTACATCACCTACAGGCGGACATACACCTTTCACCGCCAGACTCTGTTTTAGCTGCACCAACAACATGGCCGAATACGAAGCGTGCATCATGGGTATCAAAGCTGCTATTGACTTAAGAATCAAGTTCTTACAAGTGTACGGAGACTCAGCTTTAGTGATCAGTCAGATTAAGGGCGAGTGGGATACGAAGCATCCGATCTCATTCCGTATCGAGAACATGTTCTGAGTTTGATTCCCTGCTTCAAAGAGATCACTTTCGACCACATTCCACGAGAAGAGAATCAGTTGGCAGACGCATTAGCTACTATGTCGTCTATGTTCAAGGTCAGATGGGACAACGAGGCTCCCCAGATCATCATTGAGAAGTTTGACGAACCAGCATATTGTTATGAGCTTGATACAAAAGAGAAACCTTGGTACCATGACGTGAAGAGGTATCTTGAGACTCGGGAATATCCCGCAGGGGCATCTGTCAACGATAAGAAGTTTTTGAGAAGGTTCGCATCCAAATTTTTCCTCAGCAATGGCATCTTATACAAGCGCAACCACGATTTGTATTTACTCCACTGTGTAGACCAGAAAACAGCGAAACGTATCATGGAAGAGTTACACGAAGGCGCATTTGGTACCCACTCCAGTGGACACACCATGGCTAAGAAGATTTTGAGAACAGGTTACTATTGATCTACCATGGAAGTTGATTGTCACCGTTACGCTTGATCTTGTCACAAATGCCAGATATATGCCGACAAAGTACACGTACCTCCAGTACCTCTGAATGTTCTAACAGCTCCTTGGCCTTTTGCAATGTGGGGTATTGACATGATCGGAGAAATTAAGCCCACAGCTTCCAACGGACATCGTTTCATCCTTGTGGCAATTGATTACTTCACCAAATGGGTAGAGGCAGCCTCGTTCGCATCTGTTACCAAGAATGTTGTGGCTCGATTCATCAAACATAATCTTATCTGTCGGTATGGCACTCCCGAAAGGATTAGCACAGATAATGGCTTTAATCTCAACAACAAGATGATCACCAAACTCTGCACGCAGTTCAAGATCACGCATCACAACTCTTCTCCGTATCGGCCTAAGATGAATGGCACAGTGGAAGCCGCCAACAAGAACATTAAGAAGATTATACAGAGAAGATGACAGTGACTTACAAGGATTGGCATGAGATGTTACCATTTGCTCTTCATGGTTATCGCACTACAGTACGAACATCAACAGGGGCCACTCCCTTCTCTCTTGTGTACGGTATGGAAGCAGTCCTACCCATCGAGGTTCAAATCCCCTCAACCAGGGTCCTCCAGAATGCAGAGTTAGGCGAAGACGATTGGGTCCAGACTTGCCTTGACCTGATTAATTTGATTGATGAGAAACGACTCGCATCCATCTGCCATGGACAGATCTATCAGAAACGAATGATCAGAGCATTTAACAAGAAGGTCAAGCACCGAGTCTACCAAGTCGGTGATCTAGTAGTCAAGCGCATCATTCTTCCACAAGGTGATCCCAGGGGAAAATGGACTCCCACCTACGCAGACATAGTCAAAAAATACTACGCATAAAAGAGACCCGCTAGGTCGACTGACCTAGGAAAAAATAAGGGCATCCTGGCGAACCAAAAGGGTTCGGGCAAAAGTTAAGGATATATACAAAAAATGTACACCCGGCAAGTCGAAAACCTGAAAAGGCGGCTTGGGCAAAAAAGGGTATCCCGGTAGGCTGAAAACCTGATAGGGCGGTCTAGGCAAAAGTTAGGGATTTAAGCATACGACTATGTCTCATCCAGATCACTTACTTCCAGACTACTATCAGCATTCAAGGTTCAAATGGCGAAGATCAGTCTACCCACTTTCTACTAACAGCAAGGAGATGAGATAGTTGAAATATATGAGTACTAGCATAGTTTGAACTTAACGAGATTGTTTCCGCATAGCTTTTTACTTTTCTTGTGTACGAACTACTTCGCCATACGCCACCTTTCAAATAAATACAAGTTTCTTTCTCTTTACAATTTTCACTATTGTTGTTTGCATAAAGTCCAACGTTTGCTTTGAATAATTATATGCATCTAACAATAAAAATCTATTCACAAACATGCGAAAAGTGAACATGCAAAAGTAATTACTACAGGCTCCAGGAATTGAGATGACGACGAAAGTCACCAATGCATTTCCCCACAGAGCATAATCCCCACAGAGGTGCCGCTCACCACAAAATCTTCCCCAGCAAAGTAGAGGAGAATCCCCGAGCAGTGATTCCACTCAACTTAATCAGATTACACCCGTCTTCGAGTAATAACATTTCATCCCCCAGCCGAGGTATTTATCCCCAACAAGATATCTCTCAACAATTTCCCTTTTCCCCAGCAGCAGTGTCCAGACTTGAAACTTGGTCAGATAGTGCACCGGAGGAAACCTACATCTATTATGCCTCAGTCAGAGATTGCAACGGGCTCCAGATTCTTCTAACCCGGTCTCCCGGCAACTACCAAATACTCTCCAGCAATATTTACACAAAATCCCCGGCAAGATACCCCCTGGACTTCTCCCCAGCAGGGTCTATGCACAAGATCCTCGACAGTGTATCTCTTCCGCCCTCAAGACTTGGTCAGATAGTGCACCGGAAGAATCAAGATTATCTTTCTTCTCAGGGTTTCCGTCCCCAAACAGAAGTCAGAAGTCCTCAAGCAGAACATCTGCATCTTCCTCAAGATGGATATGTTTTGAAATACCACAACATCTATCATTCATACATTATTCATGAAAAGTCATATGCATATGTCATTCATACACATCATCATGCATCATACTTTGCATAAGACTAACAATATTCTATCAAAGTTTCTCTTGTTTTCTCCAAAGCAGAAAGTCACTTCCAAGACCGAACCAGCGGACCGCCTAGAACCCGACGACGAAAACTATCCGATTGTTGTCCTCCGGACAATTAATACCGGACGGAAACCCTATCCCGATCACATCACCTCCGACCTCCATGAGCTATCCACATTTGCCAACTACTACCCCCAAGCGTCGCACGAAGAACTATCGACTCATTCTTATTATCAACAACAACTACGAGCTGTACGGCCGGTTGCCTTGGATGGCATCTTAAGCCCATCGACTACTTGTCAACATTTCTCCACTTCCACCAATACAAACCAATAATTCATTCAAGTCTAAGCGACGATCTCATTCCCCAAATAAGTCTCCAACTTCTCCAAATGGCATCTTAAGCCCAGTTCTCCTATCAACAATCTCAAGTCTATCGATCATTCCCAACTCCAACTGAAGGCATTCCCATTGTCTCGAGTGTTCAATCATCTTCTATCTCCAGGTCACGAAAGGCAAAATACACCAATCTAACCCTTCCATTACAAGAAGATTGAACAGGGGCAGCTGTCATACCCCAAAATTTGCCCTCCATCTTCTCAAAATATTTCATACATTCGTGCTCAAGGATTCCTCAAGGGTTGATCAGACAAACCCTCTCCTAGACAATCAACCCAAACTAGGGTTTGGTGTTTCCCAGCTCCAGATGGACTTCCAACCTCTCCCATTTCCATCATGCCTCCTCATATGCTTCAAAGATTCCCCATGTCAAGTTTCAAGCCTCAGAAGTCAAGTTTCCTCAGACAATTGCTCAGATGGTTGAAAATTAGTTGTATTGGACAAAAAGTCAATTGTGGTCAACATACAGTCAAACTTCATGATTTTTGGTCAACATCCTCATTTTGAAGTTACATTTATCATTTGATCAAGGGTTGATCATGATTCATCAAGAAAACTCAAGATTTGCTCAAAAGTCAACCTTTCTAAATTAGGGTTTCTTAGTGAAAAGTCAACCAAACTTTGACTGAGCATAACTTCCTCATACTTTCTCAGAAATTTTTCCACCACCTCTTATTTTGAAGGAAATTCAATTCTCTACAACTTCATGTCTCACAAGAATGTTCAAAAAATGCTTCACTTGGAAGGTATGGATCAAAACATTACAGGTCCTTTTCAAAGTCAACAAAAAGTCAACATTTTGTTTTGAAGATATATTGAGCATGGAAACTCTAATTGAGATGAAACCAAAGAGGTTGTTTAGAGGACTCCTAGAGATTTCCAAAAAGTCCAAGAACACTCAAAAATGTGGAAAATTGAGCAAGATACACTATTCAGAAGTTGGGCATTTTTGGACAATTGCACAAAAGGAGATATTGGTCAAAATGCAAAAATTTCCAAATGGGCCTATAATCTTATGATCCAAACTTGTTCATGATGTTATTTGTGACCCATTGATGCTTGGCCATGGCAATTTTCTATTTTATTAACTTATTTTTGGATTTAAAACCATTTAATTCAAAATTAAATTATATAAAATATGAAAATAAGATATTTTTCCAAAAGGAGTGAATTTATATCAAACTTGAGGTCCAAGGAATCCCATGATACATGCCAATTTCGTGTTTGCTTTCTCATTAAAGAGAAAATCAAATTTTCTCCAAAATTTGATTTTATTTGAAAAATATTCAATGCACATTCAAGATCAAATCTTTTTCCTTCTTTTTCCTCTCCTAATACACTCTATAAATAGCCAGCAAGTTGTATCACAAAGGACACGAAACCCTAGCCCTTGCAACAACCCACACTTTGCCAGAATTTCTCAAGAATAGTCAAAATTCGAATTTTGATTTTCAGCTGTTTTCAAGCAATTCAAGCCTTCCTTTGTGTCCCTGAGGTTCCCAAGAATCGAACCATACCCTTGCTCAAGCCCAGAACTGCCCAGAACACGAAGAATATCAACTCCGATTTGGTATTTTTTTCACAAATTCAATTTCATAAACTCATGCATTGCTAATGTTTTTTGTGTGTTTATTTGAACTCAGGATGCATATTAGATCATATTTGAACCATTATATGTGAGCTTGAACGTAGGGAAACTGGTTTGCCATTGTTAGGGCATTTCAAACTGTTTCGATCGAGCCGGCTTGTACAAGCGTTTTTAGGGTAAACGGATGCCACCATTGGACTCGCAGGGTCCGATTTAGGGGGGTAGGGTTCCCCTTTTCCATTTATTCTTCGTATTTTGCATATTTCAGTTTCAGGCTAGCCGGAGAAGATGACCGGAGCCCTAGCTCCGGCGCTGACTCAGGCGAGGACCGGTGAGGAGATTGCATGGCACGATAGCGCATCCTGATTCGTCCATTCATAAGTCAATGGGGTCCACGCGCGCTGACTGTGTTTCAAACATATCCATGACGCGTCACCCTTTATATTCAATTGATTTTGTTGTTTCAAACACCAGATGTCACTTGTCCCAGTGGTTAAGGCGCTAGCTGTTGAAGATGCTCCAAGAGGTCATGGGTTTGAGCCTCACCAGGACCAGTTTTCCTTTCTTTTTTACAAACTTCATGTTTTTCAGCTATTTTCATATTTTCTTTTTTTTATTTAATATTTTCATTCATTTTAATATAATTTCAATAATTTCTATTATGCATTAAAAAACATCAAAAAACATTTTTCTTTTTGCATTATTTCCAGAAAATGTTTATTTAATTTATAAAATTAAAAATATTATTTTTGCATGCATATTTAATTTAATTGTTAATTTATCATTTAAATCACCTTTACTTAGTTTTTAATTATTAAATTAATTCCAAAAATCCCAAAAATTATTTTAGCATATTAATGTTATTTCCAGCATTGAAATATTTTTCTCATTTAAAAATTATTATTTTTGCTAACATTTTTCTCTTGTTCGATTTCCTCGTATTTCCCGATTTCTCATCTTTTCACAGGTTATTCCGTTTCAGACGATTTCTTTTTATCGTTTTCTTTTTTCCAATTATGTAATTGCTTATGGGATGTAATAGCTTAATTAGGGCTTTTTATTTTCCGCATTTCAAATTATGTAATTGCCCCAAAGCCATGTAATAGCGTAGGATTTATCTTTCTGCACTTTATATTCCCGCCTTTTAATTTTCGCACCCTATAAACTGCTAGTAATTAGGCGTGTATGGCAAGATAAAATTAAACATAGCTCACTTTAATTTTCAAGATAACATGTATCTGAAATCAACACACTCTTTTCACACATGAACCCCTTAGGGTAATTCTCTCTTGTTGCCTTTACGAATTCAAATGGTCATGTCCCTCGAACGTAGAGGTATTCTAGCACTGTTGCCATCAAAACAAATCATCATTGTCCCTTCGATATAAAGACCATATACCCACGATGCCGCCTCCGAATACATGATCTTGACCCTCGATTGTCGCCTACGAAAAATGATGATAGTCCCTACGAATGTGCTAGGATACTTCCTACAAGTTACTTTCTATGACCATCCGATGTCCCTTCGAATGTCCCGCTTACATCCAACGAATAGAGTTACCTACCAACTAATGGTATGGATAGCGCTATTCTAAAGGAACGTAAAATAACACGAAAACGACCATTCTGAGTAGGTAATAAGACTTTTAGTTGCTTGCTCTATCAAAATACTTTTCACACCTCACACTTTTGTCAAAGTTCAAACTCTTTTCAAAAACGAAACATTTCCAAACACTTTGTATACATTCCTACATGAATCATTACAAAGTCAAAGCGAAATGCCTTTTCAAAACATTTTTATCAAACACACAGAAAGCACAAATTTAAAGTGATCTAGGAGCAACTAAGAGCCCGTAGATAACTACGGATGGAAAGGGGTGCTAATACCTTCCCTTTTCATAACCTTCTTCCTTACTCAGAATCTAACGAAGGTCTTTTTCTGTACTTTTTACCTTCCCTTAATTGGATAAAAGAAAAGTCGGTGGAGACTCTTACTATCCGCACATTTGCGATACAAAAACCTACAAAGTCAGTTCACCGTGTTACAACATGCCACCAGAATAGGTTTGGCCGACACAAGAAAGCTCCAACAGGTCATATATGCCCATTTCTCTCCATTATTGGCCCTTACTAGGTTCCAACCGTTCCATCCTGGCCTTGAACTTAGGGCAATTCAGAGGGGGAGCTGTACAGAAGTTTCTATCAACAAACTGCAAGGAGATGGGTTTTAGGGATGTAATCAGAGGACAACTATGGTTGCTAGTAGGAAAGAATGCACCTTCATCATCTACGTAGATTTCGGAGGGAACGTCTACTGGTAACGGACCTAAAAAATCTAGAGGATCATCGTTGAGTTTAAAGGGAATAAGTACCTAGGATTGCCAGATTTTAGTTTTTTCTGCAAAAAATGGAGGTTCCGACACGTAAGGCTTGCCGTCAATGTGACGAATGAGAAAGGTTTCTGCTGGAGTTGTTTCAATATGTTTGTCCTCCATTTGTGGAAGAAAGAAAGGTTTGAAAATGGTGAAAATAGGGTTTGAAGTTTCTGGGTTTTTTGGCTTAGAAAAAGGGAAACTGAAGAAGTAGAGAAAAAATGAAGAATGGGAATGATGCCTATTTATTGGCTCGGAGTGAAGGAAATGAAGAGGCAAGAGAAATCTTGGTGATTTCCTAGGTCTTGAATCGTGTCCGTCGAAGGACACGTGTAGTCAGATGGAAGTAGAAGCGTGGTGGGTCATGTTTGCCACTAAAAAGCAATGATGGTCAACATTAAATGACCCCACGTCTCGAGATAAAAGCCGGATATGTTTCCATGATTACCTGACATCACGAAAAGATAAGAACAGTGAACTGTCATTAGGGGTAGTGGAAACGACTGAGTCGACGGAAGATACAAAGCTTCATAGATGCCATTATCTCATGGTCGACAGAATTGGAAATTCGAAAATGGCATCTCTGGGGGGCATTTTGTTACCTAGAAATTTCTAAATACGTTTAAGGACATATGTCAGGTAAATTTCTCTACAAGTTAAGGGCCGATCCTGAACGGATATAGTTTCCTTGGTTCTAATTCATAAAATCAAGTTAAAGATTTCAGGAGTATATTGACCAAACAAACGAACTAGGAAACCAATCGATTCGACTAAAGAATCGAATAAACTTGAGAAAGTCAAAATGGGCAACAACCAGAAGAGACAAACGTGTCGAAGATGAACCACATCGACTAGGAGGATAAAGAAAGACTATTGGTCGATTCGACATGTTATGGGTTGTGTGAAGGAGTTGGTCGAAGTTTATACGCTGTCGAAAACATAGGCCAAGGGACTTAGGGAATATTATTCTTCCTGAAGTATATCAAAACCAAAAGCAGTTAATCCTTTTGAAATCACGAAGCGGGAAAGAGTCAAAGTCTGAAGATCGTGGACGGTTATTTCAAGAAATCGTGGTTGCAAGGCGCTAAACGAATGGCGAAATCGTGTGTAGCAGTTTTATCTTAGTTTTAATTTCGTCCGTTGATTGCTTTCAGCGGTTACCTTGTAAAGTACTATAAATAAGTCATTTCATTGTAATTTTAGGGTGTTCACTTGTATTCTCAAATTACTTACCAAAACTCAGCCCAATTCCGCGCTAAAGGAAGAAAGAGTCATTGAGCTTTTGATGTACGTGAATCACCATCCTTACTTTCAATGCAATCAATTTATGTTTAAGTTTTATCTTTATTGTTTTTTACTTCCGTTTCATTTTGGACAACTTCTATATTGAACACTTCAACGTCAATTGTTGATCACGAGTCACCAATTAGTGATTAGTTGAGTCTTGTTTGTCCAGCGCCTGCTGTCGGTTTGGCAGGTAGTCGAAATTCTGTGTGGAAAGCCATTGTACTGCTTCCCTTGGTCTCTGAAAACCGTTTCTTGGCCAAGGCCTATTTCTACAAAATTAGTATAATATACTAAATCTTAGCACGTGTCTTAAGATCAACTGGTCGATCTTGCAAGTAACCCTTAATTTTAGGACCTAGGGAGGACCAGCGCTTGTTTACCATTTTCCACAGTAAACACAACTTCATTCAACACATTATCATCGAATACGTCAAACACATTATCATCGAATACATCATAGCACAACACAATATTATCATAGTAGCAATAACTCATCATACATTAATACATCATTATAATTCATCGCATAAAAATCTAACCTCATTGTAGAAAATTTACTAGAAAAATACATCATTTTACTCATTTGATTATACCAAAATATAGTTCATTGTGTTACCTTTCCAACGCTTCGAACAGAGCGTCAAACGAAATCTGAAAACTTAAGTTACAACCTTTACAAAAAATGTAAGCAGTTTGCTCGCTTGAGGATCGCCCGACGAAGCAGTCGGCTCAAGTAAGCATTGCCTAGCTACGTAAAGGCTCGCCCAATGACGGTTCCATGCCCAGCGCTTGAAAAAGGTGATGCTCAATTGATGTTATCATATTTTAAGAATTGTTAATTAAGGAATCCGAGATTTTTCTATGCCTTTCAAATGGACGTGGACAATCATTTAGCTAATTGTTTTTGGGTTGATTCAAGGTCCAAAATGAGTTATAAATATTTTGGTGATATGGTAACTTTTGATCCAACATATCTAACAAATAGATACAAAATGCCTTTTGTTCCGTTCACTGGAGTTAATCATCATCAACAATCTATTCTTTTTGGTTGTGCATTATTGTGGGATGAAACTGAAGAGAGTTTTGTTTGGTTGTTAAGTACATGGTTAGAAGCAATGTCTGGAGTTTGTCCTAAAACAATTATCACTGACCAAGACGCTGCTATCAGTAATGTTGTTGCAAGAGTGTCTCCAAATGTTAATCATCACTACTGTATGTGGCACATTGAAAAAAAGGTTCCAGAGTACTTGAACAATATTTGTCTTGAGTACGATGATTTAAAATCAAATTTATAAGTGTATTCACTAATCAATCACTGTTGAGGATTTTGAATCAGATTGGGAAGCAATGATAAATAAATATGGAATGGTCACTACTCAAAGAAATGAAAGTATGAATAAGTTCTTTAAGGATATTTTGAATTCTAGTACTCAATTGAACAAGTTTGTGACACAATATGACAAGGCTTTTGATGCACGTTATAACAAAGAAATAGAGAAGAGTTTCAAGACAATCAATTCAAAACCTTTTTTGCGAACTATATATCTGATGGAAGAAGAAGCTTCAAGAAACTTTACAAGGTGCAGATGCAGTATGAAAATACAGATTGTTAAAGCAATTGATATAAACAAAGAAAATAACATTTTCATCTTGAATAATAGCCTCAAGGTGCTGCTAGCCATTGCGTCCCTTTACGTTCCAGACATCGACCACCCTTATTTTCCAAACATTTTCCTCAAATTTCAAGTCACAAATCATAATTAGTGACATGGTTGCTTGAAAAATGAAAAATATAACAGTCATTAACATGCATGACATAAAAAAATATTATGGTATAGTAAAAAAATAGTAGAACTTTTACTAAAGCTATCATTGTCTATATCAATAAGTATAAAGTTAATAAAAATCAAAACTTTATAATAAAGAAAATGTGATAAACTTAATATCCATGTAAAACATCAAAGTTATGTTTCATAGCACAAACAAAGCAAGCAAAACATCCATTACAGTGTGAACAATTGTCTCAACATTTATATGACGTAGACAAGCTCACACAGAAGTTGAGAACCACACATGAACCTTTGTTTATAATAAGCAAAAAATATAAGCTAACCACGAGTTTGTCACAACAGAAAACTTAATAAAAAGAAGCTGCACCTCAATATTTCAGCAAAGATAAGAAAGATTAGAGAAAATAAGCTAACCATGACACCGTCACAACTAAAAACTTAATAAAAAGAAGTCGCACCCCAATATTTCAGCAAAGAAGAAAGATTAGAGCAAATATATGACATTTGTATCTGTTTATGTGCATAAAAGGAATTGAAATACTAAACATGGTGACAAATGGAAGAGGAAGAAGACCGTAGAATGTACCTGTGTGGAAGACGCAATGAATGAAAGAGGAAGGAGAGCGTTGAAGGTCGGAATTGAAGACAAGAAAGAAGGAAAGGGAGTTGGCTTCTTTGTGGAGAGAGAGTTCAAAAAAATATGAAAGAACAAATACAGTATGGGAGAGAAATGTAAAGGCAATTTGTTGGATGATTAGTTTTGTCTAATAGTTAATAGGAAGTGTTGTCCATAATTCAATGCCTTATTTAGAAAATACTAGTCAGCAACCCGTGTTCCCGTACTGGTGAAATTTTTTAGTGTAATATTTTTTGAACGATATGAGTAATATAAATAAAAGGACATAAATATAAAATATTAAATGAAAAAAGACATAAATATAATATAATTAAATTTGAAATAAATAAATAATAGTTATTGAAACTTAACTATATTAAATAATTATATATAAAAAAACATAAATATTAAATATTAAATAATTATAGGAAAAAAAAAGAAAATTTTAACAATTCTAAATCTAAAATTTTATATATAATCAGGGCCGTCCCCGATAATTTGGAGACCCTGTGCCAATTTTTAAAATAAAATATAATGCATTTAAATAATAAATGTTTAGACACTAAGGATTGAACCATTGATCTTTAATTGAAAAAAAAATTTTTTTTTTACCACTACACTGACTAATTACACTACACATTAAGTAGAACAAAAAATATTGATATATTTATTTCAGATTTTTAATTTTTAATTTTTTTTTTTGGAGGTCCCTATTTTTGGAGGCCCTAAGACATATGCAGAGGCGTGACCACCCAAAAATTTTAGATAAAGTTTTTAAAATTAGGTATAATTAACACATTTTTCAATTAGATATTCTATTTATATATACATATGCGTGTATTTATTATAGAAAAATGTGTTGGCCGAGTGGTAAGATGATTTTGCTCAATCTTATGTATTATTATGAGTTCAACTCCAATTGAGACCAAAATTTTCTATTAATTTTTTAATTTATAATATTTGATATATCTTTTAGTTTGACAATGGATTCAATCTATTTATTAAGTATAATTTTTATCTAAATTCATCTATTTATATTATTTTAATGTATTAATATACTTGTATCCATAAAATTAATTTTAATTTTACAAAACTATTTTTTAAAATTGTTCTCAAATAGTTTTTTTTACTGTAAATTTTTTAAACTCTCCCATCTCTATACTATTTGGTTGTTGTTTTTCCCCTCCCTTCACATGCATAGATTTTTTAAACTCTCTCATCTATGCACCATAATTAACATAATCTTTCACATTAATCTTTTATTTATTTAGCCAATCAATTTTAATTTACACATTGTTATACCTCAAAATTTGCCCTCCTACTTCTCAAAACAATCCACAACTTCATACTCAAGGAGTTTACAAGGGTTGACCAGACAAACCCTCTCCTAAGCAATCAATCCAAACTAGGGTTTTGCTCATCTCAAGTCAAGATGGATTTCCAGTGCTCTAAGTGGTCATCACATCTCACCATATACTTCAAGGGATCACCATGTCAAGTTTCAAGCCTTACAAGTCAAATTTGCTCATCCAATTGCTCAGATGTTTGAAAATTAGTTGTATTGGACAAAAGGTCAATTGTGGTCAATATGCAGTCAAACTTCATAATTTTTGGTCAGCATCAACATTTTGAAGTAATATTCATCATTTGATCAAGGGTTGATGATTCCTCAAGAAAAGTCAAGATTTGATCAAAAGTCAAAGTTTCCAAATTAGGGTTTTGAATAAAAAGTCAACAGAACTTTGACCAGGCATAACTTTCACATACTTTATCAAAATTTTTTCCACCAAAGCTCATTTTGAAGAGAATTTAATTATCTACAACTTCATGTCTCACAAGCTTGGGCTAGAAATGCTTCATTTGGAAGTTATGGATCAAAACATTACAGGTCCTTTTAAAAGTCAACAAAAAGTCATCTTTTTGCAAAGAAGTGTTCATGAGCATGGAAACTTCAATGAAGATGAAATCAAAAGGGCTGGTTAGAAGACATCTTGAGATTTCTAAAAAGTCCAAGAACACCCAAAAATGTTAAAAATTGAGCAAGATACAAGTTGTGCAAGTTGAGCATTTTTGAGGAGGTGCATAAAGGAAAATACTTGACAAATGCAAATATTTTTCAAATGGGCTTATAATTTTATGATCCAAACTGGATCTTAACATTATCAAGAGCCTCTAAGCCCAACTACACGCCCTCCTTCCATTTATTTTATTTATTTTTGAATTAAATCATTAAAATTCAATTTTAATTAAAATAAAATGTTTAGACAAGGTACAAGGCGTGTGGGCTTGATGCCCAAGTTTCTTGAGGTCCAAGGAAGGCTATGTAAGTTGTCAAAAACGCATGGATGTGTTTAATACAAGATTGATCCAAATTTGGAAGATTTTGATAAGATTTTTCAATCAAATATTCTCCATTGAAAGAATATATTTTCTCTTGTTCCACTCCTCTATATATACTTAACACATTCAGAAGCCAAGGAAACGGATTGTTGGCCTCAAGAACCCTAGAAATTTTTCCAAAATTTTGCAAGTTTAGGGCAAACCCGAGCCTCACTTTCCAGCAATTCTCAAACAAAACCAAACATCCACTTATCCTCCTGAGACTTCCAGGAGTCGATCCAAGTCTTCAGGAAAGCAAGATCGTGCCCAGAACTCACTCTTTTGAGTTGCACCGTTTGATCCATCATTTGTGAGATTTAACGCAGGAATCATCTTATGCCATTTTTAGGGCATGGAGCTTTTGCTTTATCGAAACCCTAGCTACAGGTCAATTCAAGCCAAACCAACGCCACCATTGGATTCTTGGTGTTCGAATTAGGGGGTAGGGTCCTCTTTGTGCATTTATCGTTGCTATTTGCAGGTTCTAATCCCCCCTTGCCGGAGAAGGTGACCGGAGCCACCACTCAGGGTGGTTTGACTGACATTGAAGAAACGTGGCAAAGGGAGAGAGCATGATTGGCTCGTTTAAAACCCTTGGGGTCCACTTGCACATGTTTCTGACTTTTGTTTGATTTTCAGGAAACTATATCCAATATATATTTATCCCTGTAACATAATACACAGATGTATCACCACCCCAATGGTTCAACATGCGCGCACTATGTCTCTTCCTCTCTAAGAGTGTGGGTTCGATCCCCACCTTTTGCAACTTTTCACAATTTTCTGATTAATACAGGTTCTAGAAGCTATATCTTCAGAAGTTTTAACTTCTGGATGCCCAAAAGCTATATCTCCAGAAATTCCAACTTTTGGACCCCTCAGAAGTTACATCCCCAGAAGTTCCAACTTTTGGATCCTCAGAGGTGCTGTCTCTAGAAGTTCCAACTTCTGGATTCCCGCAGCCTGCGAAAGAGGCAGTGCCTCCGAAGCTCGGAAAATAGGTTTCCAGAGGTTCTGGAGGGAACTTCTGTCAGAAGCTCTGACATAAACCCTTATTTTTTATTTATTTTCTTGCTGACTAATTTCCTTTGCATTTTCCTTTAAAACTTGTTTTTCTAAAAAAAAAACCTAAAAAATGTCTAACTTTAGGATTTAAGTTCAGAGCATCCTTATTTAAAATTTCACAAAAAAATAATATTTTCTTTTAAAATCAATCACAAAAATAATATTTTTATTAGTAATTAGGGTTGCTAACTAAATTTTTTTTTACTAACTTCCAGAATATCTTTGCACTAACATTTTCTCATTTTTTTTCTACTATTTATTAATTCACATTTAAATTATAGAAAGGTTGTATAGGTTGCATTTTTTTTTTCATGTAATAGCGTAGGACCTTTACATTTCTGCCTTTACTTTCTGCACTCCCATATTATGTATCTGCCCCAAAGCCATGTATAGCGTAGGACCTTTACATTTCCGCAATTTATTTTCCGCACCTATTAACTGCTAGTAACTAGGTGTGTATGGCAAGATAAAAATCAACTTAGATTTCTCTAATTCAAGATAAAATATCTGAATACAACACATTCTTCACACTTGCACTCACCTTAGGGTATCCTCTCTCGTTGCCTTACGAATAATGGTCATGTCCCTCGAACGTAGGGATATCTTAGCTAAGACGCTTACAAACATATCATTATAGTCCCTTCGATACAAAAGATCATAGTCCCTCGACGACCCTCGATGTTGCCTACGAATATATGATCTCGTCCCTCGGTTGTTGCCTACGAAAAGTGATGATCGTCCCTACAAATATGCTAAGATATCCTTACATGTTGCCTTCTATGACCATCCGATGTCCCTTCGAATATCCATTTACATCTAACGGATAGAGTTACCTACCAACTAATGGTACGGATAACGCTACCCTAAAAGAAAGCAAAATAACACGGAAACGACCGTTCTGAGTAGGTAATAAGTCTCTTTTGCTTGCTCAAAATACTTTTCACACCTCACACTTTCAAAAATCTTCTTTTCAAAACACTTTGCATACATTCCAGCGTGAATCATTACAAAGTCTTTTTCCAAAACAAAACATTTCCAAACACTTCGTATACATTCTAGCGTGAATCATTACGAAGTCAAAGTGAAATGCCTTTTTTTCAAAAAACATTTTCAAACACACACAAAAAGCAATTTAAAGTGAGCTAAGCAATTAAGAGCCCGTAGATAACTACAGATGAAAAGGGTGCTAATACCTTCCCTTTTCATATCCGCCTCCCTTACTCAGAATCTAACGAATGTCTCTTCCTATTCTTTTCGCCTTCCCTTAATTGGATAAAAGAAAAGTCGGTGGCGACTCTTGCTATCCGCAACATTTGCGATAAAACGCAAAACAAACAAGTCAGTTCTCCCACCGTATTACACACATAATAAATCGATTAATAATTTGATTTCATGATTTAGAGGGATTCACGGATCGAATCTTATTTTACCAAAAATCGAACTCGGGTAGTACTCACAAAACTAAAATCATTAGATAGATAGTTTATAAATTTAACTTTTACTAGCCAGAAAAAGTGAAAAGAAATACAATAAATACCTTTAATTCATTTATATATTAAGTTATGATTAATTAGAGTTAAATGTGTAAGTGTTTTAGTGTTGGCTGCAATTTTTGGTAAAACCAGGTTGATGTGGCAATGTCTTGACTGATGTCATGACATTCTGATATGAAGACAAATTCTGCAGGAGTTTTATATTTACAGGTGCAACTCAGAATTTTTGCATAACAGAATGATTATGCTATAATCAGAAGTACAAGTTCTGCAAGAACAGTATGCAGGATGTGTGATGTCACATCCAATGTTAAGACATTCTGTTTTGTATAAGTGAATTATGCAGTTTTGTATTTCCTGAGGATTTACAGGAAAGTTTGTTTATTCTGGGCTGGATTGTTTCTAAGGAAAAGCTCCTATGCTCTCGTGGAATTTAGGTTAACTTTGTTTAACCCTAATTAGTGTGCTTGCAAGCCCAAGACCAAGTCCACAGGTTAACTTTGGTTAACCCTAATTATAGTTGTGCAAAGCCCAAGACGAAGTCCTCTATTGCTTTTATATTATCTCAATAATCCCGATGGTAAAAGTGGCACGTTTTTTGAAAGAGAAAATCAAAGAAGAAAGCAACGAACATAATTGCTTGATGGTGAGTTCAAGACTTTGTCTGTGTTTTAGTGTTTCTTGTTAGCCAAGCAATTATCACTATGGTAAGTGCATTGGAGTAGGATTTTCTGTAAGTGTAGTTTTGTCACTCAAAGCTTTGAAGCACGAGTGTTATGTCTCTTGATTAAAAGCTTTGAAGCAAGATCAAGTATGTGTATTGAAGAATGTCTTCATAATTCTGTTAAGTGTTAGTTTGTAATCACTGCTGTGATTGAGGGGGAGTGAATAGGTTCTCAGGTCTAAGTGGTTCTTAGATTGAAGTTGCATTGGGTAGGTCTTAAGTGAAGGATATAAATAGTTGGTTTATTCCAGAATTAATACCTCTTATAGTGGATTTCCTCCCTGGCTTGGTAGCCTCCAAATGTAGGTGTAGTTACACACCGAACTGGGTTAACAATTGATTGTCTCCTTTACTGCTTTTCTTTAATTGTTAACATTGTTAAAACGTTTGTCAGATATCAGTGTCATAACATTCTATTTGACATCAAGTATCTGTTGCCAGAATTTCAAAATGTAATTATGAGTCAACACTAAACTCATATTTTATATTAAATCAAACTTAATAATTTTTCTATTTTCTATATTTAAAACTCCATTCTCTATTTTTATTATTTTTATATTAGTTCATCACTTTAACACCATCATCAAGATAAACGAAACTATTCTTCAACAAGTAATCTTTCTCTCTTTAGAAATATTTTAAAAAATTTAACTTAAAGAAAAAACAAGTAACTTTTTATATAAAAATTACACATTAATTATTATTATTATTATTTATTATTATTTATTATTATTATTATTATTATTTATTATTATTATTATTATTGTATATTTGGTCCCTACAACAATTTTATTATTTTATTATGGCTCTGTCACTGGACATATGCCTTCTTGACCGGGTTCAAGACCGACCCTGAATATAAATGCAAAATTTAAAATAATTTATATATTTATAAAATGAATGATAATTATATAAATTTAATTATATTAAATAAGTATATAAAAAGAAGAGAAAAAAAGTGTGAGATAAAGAAAAAAAATATTTAAAAATAATTATTGTGTTGATAGTGATCCGTGAAAAAATAATAATATACTATAAATTTTATTATTTGATTTAGTAGAAAATATATTTGAATGCACGTGTAACATTGAAATGAATTATTAAATTTAAATCGAACAATAATTATATCAACTTAATTGTATTAAATAATATAAATGAAAGAGAAAATATGAAAGAAAGCACGAAAGAGGTGTAAGAGACTTAATGTAACAAATTTTCAAAAAGAGTTTTTCCTAGTGTAAAATTAATTAAGCACGAAAAGATAAATTATGGAGTTACTGAACATTTTACAAACTTATAATCTTAGTTAGGTAGACGAAGGCCTCCAAATCGTCAGGATGGCTTGAACCTACTGTACTTTACCGTTTTATTTTAATTAATAGAAAGGCTCTTGCTGATGAACTAATCAAGAGACAAAAAAAGTGCAGCCATTTTGGAGAGTCTCTCATTCTCACACTCTATTTTCATTCCATTTCAAAATTCAACGTATCTTCCGAAAGTTCCACAGCTCCGGCCACCTTCTCCAGGTTTCTTCGCAGTCGCATTTTTCTTTCCATCTGCACTTTACTTCAATCTTACTTTTCCTGTTGATTTAACTGCGCAATGCCGTAAATTAGGGTTGGTTGC
The DNA here is from genome assembly GCA_021764765.1 of Vicia sativa. NCBI lineage: Eukaryota > Viridiplantae > Streptophyta > Magnoliopsida > Fabales > Fabaceae > Vicia > Vicia sativa. Next base: position 36,239,356 of record CM038796.1, on the reverse strand, counting down.
GTTTTTGTTCCGTTAGATCTTAGTATATTTTCTACAAAACGACGACCTAGTGCCGAAATTGGCGATGCAAACTTTCGTTTATGCATAAGCTCTCTTAAAGATTTTCGTTTAGTTTTGGCTCTAATAGTCTAAGAACGATTTTTGGGATTCAATTTTTATAAAATTAACCTGTAGCACATCAGAAAAATAAAATTAACTATGTGAAAGACAGTCGACTTCCTGGCCTTGGTAGATCAGAATAGAGCAGAGAAGACGTTGCATTTTCAATTTCAAATTCCTAATTTTCAATTTCATCTGTTGAAGTGTAAAAGAACGAAGAAAATGAGTGGCGCGAGACTCTGCTCCTTGCTTGGAGAACTAGGTTACGAAGGAACAAATTCAGGATCGGATTCATTGGATCCAGATAGCTTCGAGTGGCCTTTCCAATATGAAGACACTCGCCCTATTCTTCACTGGATTTGCTCCACTCTTCGTCCTTCCAATATCCTCTCCCTTTCCGAACTCTCTCAGTTTGTTACTCACTCCTTCTACTTAATATTCATTCTCAGTCTTTCTCTAACTCCATTGTAACCGTTGTTAGGGTTTGTTTTTTTTTCTTTCAGGTATGAGCAATTCAAGCACCAAGGTAAATTATTGGAAGGCGATGATTTAGATTTTGCTTTTGATAGCATTTCAGCTTTTTCCGATACTACTGATAATCAGGAAGCTCTTTTTGGTCCTCATGAACCACTCAGTTTGAAGGATATCAAGTTAGTTTGTTAATTGTTACTCCTTCCATTTCAATTTGATTATTGTTCAATTTTCTCCTTGTTAAAACTTAAAAACTAAAAGTAGGTCAAGCTTTAAGAAATCAAAATCGGAAATGTTTTCACAAAGTAAACAGGCCGAATGTTACCTTGAAAAAAATAGAATGATTGCATAACATGATTTTTTTTAGTTATGTTTCATCTTGGTTAGGGAATAGAATTTGATGAAATGTGTTGTGTTCAGGGAAGAAACTCTGGCTTATAAAGCTGAAGCTGCTGATTTGCAAAGACAGCTAAGGCAACTTCAATCTCAATTTGACATGCTTTCTGGCCAAGCGTCAACTTTGACGCAAGGGAGACGAGCGCGTGTTGGCGCAACTTCTGTTGTTAGCGGACACCTCGCAACGATTGAGGAGAGCCTTTCCGGGAGAAATTTACAGGTGCTTGACCAATCTCTTAATAATCACATGTTGAGAATGAACGAGTGTATTTTATCATGTTTTTCTTGTTGTCGTGGTGATGAGTTATTGCTTTTACTTGGTAAATAATTTGGATGCTGAATTTGTTATTTGCATTCATAATGTTGTATGGTTAGTTTTTCACTATAGAAATGGTACATTTTGTAGTAAAGCAATCAACCCAATAATATTTGTATTTCATGGTGGATTGCTTTCAGACTAGAATAACAAAATGATATGGATATCGTTATTGCTAGAGATATAAAACCAATTTTTGAGTTTGAGCCCGCACTTAATACCATTAGTTGATACCATCTTTCTATTTAATTTCCAAAATTGTTACTCAGATGTCTTGTGGCAGTTTGTTTTTATTAAATTCCTTTTGTTGATTAGATGAATGCAGTTCTTGGAAGGATTGCTTCCACATCAGAGGAGTTGGCTCATTACCATTCAGGAGATGGTAATATTCCCTTTTCTTACTTTTCTCTGTTGTTTCTTTCTTATTTTTACTAATTTTAGAAAGTTCATTTTATTTTTTGGTTAGTTGTGTATTTATGAGATCTTTCAAGTGACAACCTGAGATTTATCGCCTACATCTTATTGGAAGCTTTATTGTTCAACTATGTTAGGCTTTGAAAGATCAAATGATAATTTGCTTGGTTCATATTCAGCTTTGGTAGTTTAAGTTGGGCTACAAAGATATAAAGTTGTGGGTGTTTTGGTTGTCAATAAAAATATTGTGCCACAAGTTCCTCTTTAATTCCAAACCACTTGTTGCTTGCTGAAGTGAAATATGAGCAGTATTGATCTCTTAGTCTTGTTGAATAAGATGATAAAACCTATGCACTGTGACACCTGAGAGAAAAAATTTCTGGCAATGAATCATGATGTATGCTTGAAACATATGTGATTGTTAATTTCTTACATTTTAACTAGCAGTTACTGCTGCTTGCTCAACTAGTTGTTTAGTTGGTCTATTTCATTCTTCTTTTTATTTATATTTATTTTTCTAAATTTGTTTTGCCATTGATTATTGACTGATTTCATCTTTCTTTTGATGAATTTTGCTACTTTGAAATGCAGAAGATGGTATATATTTGGCATACTCAGATTTCACCCAGTTTTTGTTTGAAGACTCATCTTGTCTCAAAGAACTGAATCAATGGTTTTCTAAGCAACTCGACACAGTACGTGGATAAAACACACTTTTCTTTTCACTGTGGATTACTTGTTTTAGGATTACTGCCAAATTAAAATAAAAACAGAAGAAAAAGTAAAACAGGGGGAGAAAAAAAATAGGGGACCAAAGTAGAAAAAAAGTAAGAGAGGAAGAAGTGCTGGAATAGAAAAAGTGGAATATAATGACTTGAGAGTTGCACATAGTATTAATTGAAAATAAGTAATTAGTATCACAGTGAAAATGACATTTGTTTTGGGAAATTTTTTTTGTGCGCGTAGAACGTGATTCTCATTGTGAGACAGAGGGAGTACATCGTAGGTTTAGCCGATGTGGCATGCTCCTTCCTGAACGTTTCTGCTGAAAAAAGAATATTAGGTTTCTTGTTTCAAATTGATACACACTGCTTTAAAAATACCTGTAAGCTTTCCTCAGTACTCTATAATGCTCTTTTAATCTTCAGGTCTATTCATACCATATACATGGTCTATGTGTAATATTTCAAAATATTAAGAGCATTATTGTGATTGTGATGAACTTTTCAGATTAGTCCTTTGCCTTTATTTAGCTAAATGATAAATTAAATCTGGAAAAACATGTTTCACCCTCGTCCTTGTTTTAGTAATTGCTTATTCCATGCAGCCGGCCCTACTTCGAGGGATAAGGTTAATATTGATGTCGTAACTATCTGCATTTCACCCATAACCCATTCTGTTTAGTAGATTTTTTAGAGTGGTATGGTAAATTTTTTTTTATATCAATTTTCTAGTTGTTTAGGTGTTGATGTCCTTTCATTATTTTGTTTCTTAATTTTAATATTAGGGTCCATTTCGACTTGTTGCCGAGGAGGGGAAATCTAAATGTTCATGGGTAAATCTTGACGACATCTCAAGTAATTATGTTAGAGGTATACATATCACTCATTACAATTCCCTATTACTTTTCATCATCCTCAATATACTAGTATTATCTTTATCTGTTATGACTTGCAAATCTAATTTGGATCTTTCAGCTTCCTTACTGGCAGTGAGCATGAAAGTTTTAATTTATTCTTATGAATATAAATATTTGTCATTGTATAGCATTTGTACTAATTCAAATAGTAGGTAACATGGGGATGCATTTGTGTTTTAGTTTCTTTTTTGTTTCCATAATGAAATGGTATGGGCAAAGATTTCTTAAAATTCAGGCATTCTGTATCTTACACATCATAAAGCTGCATTTGAATTTAAGTTGCTTCAAAAGTGTCAGTAGTCTGGACAAAACTGAGGCTCATAACAAATAGATCTTTAACTCTGTTTTAATAAACGTTATACAACTATTTGTGGCTTATGTAAATAAATTCCTATACAAACACATCCGTATAAACTAGCATAATGTTAACTTGGCTTTCTTTTTGTACGTGGTTAAACAGATTTGGAAAAATCTCATCATCAACGTGTATCTGAGTTGCAACGGCTTCGTTCAATGTATGTGCTTCTTTCTGATATCATTGCTGATAGTCTACTTCAGTAATTTGTGGATTAATCTATAAGAACAAACTTTCTATTTGTCTGCTTCAGTTCAGTAATTTGTGGATTGATCGATAAGAACAAACCTTCTATCCGTCCTCGGTCCTCCAAATATTAAAGTGTCACCCCATTAGCTTCCCTCTAAAGATATTTTTCACCGAATTGGTCCTTAAAAAATTCAACCATTACCATAATAGTCTAATTTTTCTCATGAAGCCAGTCACTTAATAGATACAAAGTTGCCCACCAATTTGTACCCGTGTGTGTCACTACTTTAGTCTTTTAGATGGATGAATTTGGCGACTGTTGTTTATATTTTAGCAATGCTTAATTAATTACTTTTGTTGAAAGAAATTAACTTTTAAGATTTATCATTTTTTAGTCAATTACTTTTTCTTTTCGATAAACTTTTAAATTCAATTACTAGCTTGTCTTTCTTTAGCCAAGTATATATGTTAAGATGTACGTTGTGAATCGTACAAAGACTTTTAACAAAACTAAATTGATCGTACTAGCTTGGTTTCACTGCCTTTCTTTTTGAAGTAGTTGAGGGGATGTCTTGACATGAGATTCTGTGTATCCTTTGACATGTGATTGTGGGTATCATGTGATTAGTCCTGTTTTTGCCGGCGTACCATCTTTAATTATCACATGCCGTTCCTTTTAAAGACACACACACACATCTTGTACAAATTGATCTATTCAATTTAATTAGACTGGATGCTAGACTAGATCCTGTGGATACTAGCGCGATGGTGACTGCCTAGCTTTGTAATTTAAAGGGACAAAATTTGAATTCCCATTGAGCAATGTATGACCTAAGGCCTTCCCCATCCCCCTAAATGAATAATGATATTGCCTTCCCATATTTTAGAAAAAATGTTGAGATTCCACCAATATTTTAGTTCTTATGGTCTTTAAATCATGATAGATTTGGAATAAGTGAAAGACAATGGGTGGAAGCACAAGTTGAGAATGCGAAGCAGCAGGCCATTTTAATGACGCTTAAATCACAAGTATCATCAGATGAAGCTCACATGCATTTTGACCACCATTTTCTTAGGTAATTTACCTCTAACTTTAGCTTTGATGTTGTTTGAATCTGTTAGTTGATCTCCAATTACTAATGTATATATTAGGCGTAGGCCCAAGGCCCAGTAAATTAGGCCCAAGTTATATAATTCGATGTCATGTAGAATTAGAATAAAGAAAAAATGAGAAAGTCTCTCATTCAGTTTGTTATTGGCTTGTTTGGTTTGGGAGAGAGAGACTAGACTCTCTATTCCTAATGGTTGTATTTAATTGTATAGTTAATTGTGTTTTCTGTAACTGCTGTTGCAGTTTGTAACTGCTGTTGCAGTTTGTAACTGCTACTGCAGGAAATTATTCCCAGTATAATTGCAATGAAGTTTTGTATTCGTATGTATTGTTATCCCCTTATCTATCATTACTATTCAGAATCTTGAATATTAACCACGATTCTCTTTGGACTCTATGGGATGAACCTGAAATGTATTTGAGATAATGATGATTTACATTGGATTAAATCTATTTATAGATCCTTCTTATGACCTGCTATAGCAGGTAGATTCTAGGACTGACACTTATCAGTCAGTTACAAGCTGTTACAGCTGGTGTAACTGTAATATTAGCCTTTATGCTTCCTGGGTTTTAGATTTGTAACTTCTGTCCTCCTTTATGATAATTTTTTCAAGACCCTTGCCATGACCTTCTTCACACTGTGTTTTAGTAACCATTATAGCTCCGTTTGTGACCCCCTTATGTACAAGAACAAAAATGCATATGAATAACCAGTTTACAAAAGCAATATTCTGTAAAAGAATTCTTTTAATTTTTAAACTTTTTTTTTTTGGTTGTGAAATCATATCAATATGATAGGTTCAAGGTATTTTGAATTAAAATGTGAACTTTCAAATTGTTTTGACTGTAAATGCCTTTTATTTTTTAAATTACAATGACTGTTTGTTATATGTAATCATGACATTTGGTGCAATGTTCAGGAGAAAGCATTCTGAGTTGAAAGCAGAACTTTCAAATCTTTATAATCATGAAGAAAAGCTTCTATCAGAGGTTTGTTACTACATGGCTTCTGTTTAATGCTTGTGTACCTTCTCAGTTATAGCATTGGTTTTTCTTAATAAAAATGATTGGACTTTAATGTTTAAACATAATTGACTAATTAGCAATTTTGTATTTAACAGTTTGAGTTATATACTATGTGTAATCAAAGGCATTCCAGTCTCCATTTTCCAAAACTTTTAAGCTTAAATTTTTTACTTCAATAGTATGTTATTTAGAAAGCCAGTCTTTGTTCTAGCACCATAGTTATGATTGACATAAATACAAAGTCTATTGTGAAGTTTATTCTGTTGATGTCGATTGTCCTATTCAGATCCAAAACAGCGGTTGTTAAGAACCCAATGAAGGGAAGTGGGAAATTGATAGAACAATTGAAGGAAAAAAAAAACTATCCTGTGGAATGATGGGAGTAGGAGAAAGGGTTCTCCATCAAGGGTTTTCCCTTTTAAAGTCAAACTGCACTATTTTCCCACACAAATCACAACAATCCCTCTACCCTGCATTCCCGTGTTTATCATGTAACTGACTCCGCCCGTCTTTACCCAACAAATTGCTCTGACTGTTTCTAATTAATTTTTGCTTCTCTTCTAGCTTGACAACGGCACCGCAAGATGGGGGCATTTCACCTTAGAACTGCTCTTTAGTATGTTAGCTTGACAACAAATGGCCTACGTTCTGTTTCATCAAAATATGATAAAAGGGAAATAAATACCTTGAATATAAGAAATGATAAAGTTATTCAAGAAATTAATGTTTCACCTTATCAATGAACCAAATGACCCAAATGTTTGCGCTGTTGAGCAAGGAATAAAAAATGTGGCCTACCCACATCGACTTAAATTAATTATGTAAGTCACAACGTTTTTCATTGAAATCCATTATTGATCTTAAGGTATGGAATAATTGGAAATCCATAATCAGATGGGGCAGAACTTGTTCATTGAAGATTAAGAAGATAGGACTGACAAATTAAATCCAAGTGCCTATCATAGGATGCTAAAATATCCTACCATTTATGATTATCTTTATTAAAATATTCTCTTTCATCTGAATACATTTCTCCCTTATTCAGACTATTCCAGAATTGTGCTGGGAGCTAGCTCAACTCCAAGACACTTATATTTTACAAGGTATTTTCATGGCTGTAATACTGGGGAAAAATTAAATTTATTTTCTTTTTTGTATTTTAGACGACTCTTTGTACATGTTTAGAACTTCTCATACATTTTATCTTCTAGGTGATTACGATTTGAAGGTCATGCGCCAAGAGTATTATATTAACCGGCAGAAAGCGGTATGTTTAGCGACTTGGTTGTGTTTGTTTGTAATGTCCTTGAACCTTGGAATATGTTAATTAGGTTCATGTATGCATGCTGCAACTTGAGATATTTCCCTGCCTAATAGAGTTGACAATTAGCTACATTATTTTGATGCATGAATTCTGTTGAATACACAGTTTTATTGCATGAGTGCATGAACTCTGTTGAATACACAGTTTTATTGCATGAGTGCATGAATTCCGAATGCACATAGTTCACATGGGAAATTAAGACCAGGCAGTACATTTCTTGCTCACATCTTTCTGCATTTCCGAAAGTCTGTTTCTGTAAAAGTCTGTTAGTGACCAGGATTAATTGTTTGAATTCTTAGACTAGATTATTTGAAATTAATCTAGATTAAATTGGCATCTTAATTAAATACAGATATTATCCATGTTTTGTTTTATCTCTTATCCTTTGGAGTTGAATTTCAAATTAAAATCTCAGGGTTCTTAAATGAAACAAATCCAAACTAGGGGTAAAAAAGAGTGCAATTAAGCCAATAATTTATTTATGGAATTTAGGAGTTTTATTTTTCCAATTACCTTGAACTATTCTCTATTCCACAACCAACACCATCGTTTTAAATGATCTATAACCTTTATATTTTGTGCATGTTATTAACCTTCGGTAATGAGCACTCCTTTCTTGTGGCAGTTCATAAACCATCTCATCAATCTGCTTGCCAGGCATCAATTATTAAAGATAGCCTGTCAGTTGGAAAAGAAGCACATGCTTGGAGCATATTACTTGCTTAAGCTTATTGAGTCTGAGCTGCAATCATGCTTGTCTGCAACAGAGGGTCGAGTGGTATAGTTTCTTACTATTTCTATTGCACTTTTTGTTTAGTTCTTTATTTTTTTGTCGACTCTCCCCTTCCTTTCTAACCTATTAGATTATGTTTTTCACATTTGCTTCTGAAAAGAGTGGCGCTCTTTAAGAAGGCTTTATAAACGAAGATTTAATTGAAATTATGCATCCCTGTAATTTTCATTTTGCCTAATCCTATGTAAGAGTGAAAGTTATGTATCAATGGGTTGTGTATCATTCACGGCTTGTGGGTTGCTCTTGAAAAATATTAGTTAAGATAAAATAGTTGGAAGCTGGCTTATAATGCCATTGGAAAATATTTTTAGTTAACATAAAATGGTTGGAAGGTGGTTTATAATGCCATGATAAGTCTTAAGAATTGTGGTTGGGCCTAACTCAACCCTACAAACCGGCTTGTAAGGTGATGATTTTCCCCACTTATAAACACATGTTCAGGCCATATATTGTCTGATGTGGGACTCTTAACACCCTCTCTCATGTCCAGGAATTGCGTCTTGAGTGTGGAACTAAATGGTGGGTGGTCCAATGGATCTTAGATGAAGCTCTAATACCATTTTAAGAATTGTTATTGGGCCTAACTCAACCCTACAAACCGGCTTGTAAGATGAGGATTGCCCCTTCTTATAAACACATGTTCAGGTCATATATTGTCCGATGTGAGACTCTTAACAATAAATATAGTTTAGTAAATAACTTTACCTATTGTCTTTTGTCACCAATGCCCTTGAATATACCTTATAAAGATATCCTCTATCTTGCATTCCTTTTTTGTCTCTAGTTTCAAAATCTCACAGTTTACCTCTTAACTACTCTTATCTTTTAAACTTTATTTGATGGTTTGAAGGGTCGTTGTCTTGCTCTTATTCAAGCTGCAACTGATGGTCAAGAACAAGGGGGAGTACATGACAGTGATCATTTTTTGCATGCTATTAGAGACCTACTGAAAATTTATTCCAGTAAGGATTCATTTATCAAATTATTATGATTTTTTCAAGTTATAATGATCTTACAGACTTCTTATAAGCTGTCTTGTCCATTTTATTTTTTTACTTTACCTTTTTCCCAGATACTCAAGCTGCCTTGTCGACATATGTATCAGCACCAGGCATTGTCCAACAAATATCAGCCCTTCATTCAGATTTAATGACACTTCAATCAGACCTTGATAATTCTCTCCCAGAAGAACGAAATAGGTGTATTAATGAACTGTAAGTTTTTTGGTAAATATTTATGAATTCTTTGTTATGATATCGTTTTTGGGTTACTTATTCATAAGCTTTAATGGCCTCATATAATTAAAGTGCTCTTTGATATGCCAGAAGTTATTATTTCTATTGTAGTCAGATGATTATGATTGTTAACATGGGTGTAAATAGAAGTCGCGTAACATTTATTTGCACTGCATGAGATATTTTCTTTTTCTTGATCAAATGTATTATTATTAAATTTGAAGCCCATGTCCTAATCGTTTTGTACGTACAGTCATATTTGATGCTATTACGTGGTTTAAGTTACATAGGTTTTGCTTTTCTTTTCCATAATGGTCAAGTTATGAGTGACATTTTCTTTGTGGATTTTTCAATACAGGTGCAACCTTATTCAAAGTATGCAACAACTGCTCTTTGCATCTTCAACAACTGCACAGCCAATACTGACCCCTCGGGTATGAATTTTATTTCATCTATGGCTTTGTGCTATCTTTAATTTTCTATTTTTCACTGTAATCAAGAGAGCGTTCCCCCCGGACCCCAGTAAGGAGCTATGCTCTGTTGTTTTAGATTTCCCCCTAGTAAAGAGCTATACTCTGTTTTGCCCTATTGATACTAAAATAAATGATTGCTGTTATTGGAGGGTTATATAAGTTTTTATTTTTGCACTTTTTTCTGTGTTGTGATTTTCTATTTTGTTTTGTTCTATATGTCTTAACTAGCCATTGATGAAAGAGCTCGATGAGATGGAAAAGATTAATGCAAAGCTCTCTGTTGCTGTGGAAGAGGTGACACTAGAGCATGTCAAGAAAAATGAGGTAATGTGGCTTTAAGGTTTAGTTCCATCTGATTTGTTCTGCACAACACAAAGCCTTTTTGAAGACATCCTGGTTTTTCATTAAAAATGGTGTATGGTGGAAAGCCAAAAAAACAGCCATAACAATATGGCAGATGGCCTTATGGATTATATTGAAAGCACGCCAACTATTGTGCGAAACAAATATGAAGTATAATAACAAAATAATGACATAACTTTCCCATGCATCGCTATTCCACATGTCTCTTCCGTGGCTGCTTTCTATTAACACTGCTTCCCTCATTTGTGGGTTTGATAATCTGAGCCTTTCAACGTGCCGTCTAATCAATTGTGTTGACGATTTCTCGGAAATAATCTTGTTCACTTGGCTGCTTCTAACTGATCTGGTTATTGTGAATTAGTAAATGGTTCTTTTTTTTTAAAGAATAAATGAAATGATTTTCTCTATGATATTCTTGGTTTTCAAAGAAAGTAAAATTTTGCCAGAGTAGTATGCAAAGGGATGTGGGCGTATTTCTGTATGCAAAGGGATGTGGGCGTATTTCTGTTGTACAAATTACGATTGACTCCACATAATTGCAAAGATTCAGAACATTTTTCTGTTATGCTGACTGAAGCTTGATTTTCATTGTCATCCAGATTGTAAAACACCATTCGCAAGAAATAGGACTTCAACGGCGCGTCTTTGTAGACTTCTTTGGCAATCCAGAACGGCTCAGAAGCCAAGTTAGAGAACTGACTGCCAGGGTCAGAGCCCTACAAATTTCCTAGTAATCATAAGTAGTTTCATTATTTTCCATCCTCACTTGCCTTCTTTAAGCTTGCTTTTTTTTTTCTTTCATTTTTCCCTTTACATTATCTCCATCTCCAAGTGTGGAATGCATTCTACATGTGTTTTAAGATTCAACTATGTATTCACTGACTTGTGTATATTTATAATAGAAAAGTTATACAACAACATCAACCTTCTTCACATCTTTCATCGTGATTGATGCCAGTAAGCATCTCAAGAACTTTCGTAAGATTGAAAAAGAACAAGGAACTCCCTTGTGGAGTTAACTGATGTGGGATATTTAACTCCTGGAATTGAGAAAGTGAGTGTAGCTTTTGAGCAAAAAGTGATCACGTTATCATTACACAGTTTTCTGTTGTTTGTAGAGTAGAGTGTTCATGTTTGTTTGGTTTAAATGATCTAAACTGAGAATTGTTTTTTAGCAATAACCAAAATTTCCAATTAAATTCTCTGAATAGCCATGTTTTCCCATAATTTACCCAAATAATCGGATTTTGTTTTTGATATTAAGTTGTGGATATGAGACACTATGGGTGGTTTTAGCAATAACCAAAATTTCCAATTAAATTCTCTGAATAGCCATGTTTTCCCATAATTTACCCAAATAATCGGATTTTGTTTTTGATATTAAGTTGTGGATATGAGACACTATGGGTGGAAAAGTTAAAGGTAGTCGTCATATGAGACGACGGCGCATGAGTTCAATGTAATTTGGAGGAGTTATCTCGTATGACGTTTAAGTGTTGTCTATTATTTTTAATTATTTATTTAAATAAATAATAAAAAATTAATTAACAAAAGTAAAAAAACTACTATTATTAATTTGATATAACTATTATATTTGGAGAATAAAAATTGCATATAATTTAATATCTTGGTCGTTGATAACGGCCACTAGTTCTGCACCTTTGTGCTATCCTGCTTTGTTGTCTCTTACCCCTGCGAGGTTCTTGTTGTTCTTGGTTCAAGGGTCTTGGGAGGTCAATGATCGCGATCATGAGTCCATGAAATTTGTCAGCTCACCAAATAGTCTCAAAGATCGATTGTCAAATGCTAGTTTTCCATGTCCTCAAAGCTTGATCGTGTTGGTGGGGGTATGGGTTGGATAATTGGTCGGTAGTACTGGTCAGTTGAATCTGGAGGATAAAAAGACAATGTTTCTTGTGGTATTTGGTAGCCATATGTTTGTTGGGGGCTATAGTGAAGTGATGTTTGCATGTATGTTAGGTTGTTTGGGTCATATTCTCCTTGTAGGCCCAAATTGGGGCTAAGGTGGGATCTGGAAAGGCCCACATCAGATCGTTGGTTGTATAGTCTTTGTTCTTGGTATTGTGTTTGTATGTGTGGCATGTATTGGTTTTGGGGTCGGGGTTGAGTGTTTGTGGATCAATAATGTCATTGTGTTGATTGGGTGGTTGATGTGGGTTGGGTTTGTTGTTGGGTGGTGTATGTGTGTTGGTAATGTTGTTGGGTTGGTTTTTTGATGTAGGTGGGTTGGTATTGTTAAGGGTATGGTTGTTGGTGCGGGTATGTGTTGGATAATTGGTCGGGTAGTACTAGTCAGTTGAATCAGGAGGGTAAAAAGACAATGTTTCTTGTGGTATTTGGTAGCCATATGTTTGTTGGGGGCTACGGTGATGTGATGTTTGCATGTATGTTGGGTTGTTTGAGTCATATTCTCCTTGTAGGTCCAAGTTGGGTCTAAGGTGAGATCTGGAAGGGCCCACATCATATTGTTGGTTGTATGGTATTTGTTCTTTGTATTGTGTTTGCATGTGTGACATGTATTGGTTTTGGGGCCGGGGTTGGGTGTTTGTGGGTCAATAACGTCGTTGTGTTGGTTGGGTGGTATATTTGTGTTGGGTTTATTGTTGGGTGGTGTGTGTTGGTAATGTTGTTGGGTTAGTTTTTGTATGTAGGTGGGTTGGTACTGTTGAAGGTTTGGTTGTTGGTAATATTGGTGGGCATTTAATGACGATGCAACTCGTGTGCGTGGGTCGATCAAATACCTCTGGTGTGACAGAAACAGCTGAGGCATAGTAACCGGTCTGTACCAACTCATATAATCTTGAGTTGGTTTCATTTTGTATGGCGCGATAGAGAATTGTAGGACATGTTGACGATGCCTCATACACATTCGATGCCATTCGGGATCATATTCTTTTTAGTGGAAAAAATTCTATTGGTAGTCGATTATAAGGAGATGCCATGGTTTCTTGATGCACGTCGAATTGCAGTTTGACACGATTAATGTGATGCATCTCCACAATGTTGAATCGTATGATCATCGATTTCGCAATCCAAATTTTTGCATCTTCGGGGTTGGGTTGATGATCCGTATTAATCTAAAGGTCCTTAAAGAGCATTATATTATGCTTCTAAATTATATTATGGCATGACTCCCCTTCTACGCATGTCTACTGCATTAGACATATTGCACAAAATTTCATGCGGGAGATCAAAGACAAGATTATTCAGAAAATTCTTATGAACGCATGGTATGCATTAACTCAATCATGACTCCAACACTATCATAGCGAGATCAGATTGTCAAATCTGGATGTGGGGATGTGTGTTGATAATATTTCAGTGGCGAAGTGGACTATGACATTTGACAATGGATATTGATGTGGTCACATGACAACAAATCTTGTGTAATCAATGAACGATGTCTTCAAGAGCATAAAAAATCTACCCATAACCGCTTTGGTGAGATCAACCTATTTTAGAATGGCTTCATTGCTCACGAATAAAGGTGAAAAGTGGAGTGTAATGTTACAATCAAGACACTTGCTTAGTGAAAGATAGATGGAATTTATGAAGGAAGAAACTGCCAAAGGCAACACCCATCAAGTAACAAGATTTGACAGTCATAACCACAAAATCAGTGTCAAAGAGAAAATTGTCCACAATGAGGGACTACCAAGACAAGAGTATATGGTCCTACTAGGGGTTGAAATAGGCTGGTCCGAGCTAGGCTTTTCCAAGTATGAGTTAGGCCTTATAAATAATTAAAATCCTAAGTCTGACATGTAACGCCCCGTTTTAATTAATATTATATTATATTAATATTTTTGATGTTACCGTTTGACGATTGTTTTGGCGACGAGAATATTTATATTAATCGATATATCTATTAATATATTTGGCGACGTTTCGTTCGGTCCGGTTTTCATTCCGTTCGGTTCGGTAAAATATTATTCGGACCGATATTTAATTCCCCGACATTATTTTAATTAATTGAATTAATAATATTATTAGATATTATTAGTGTGTTAATTAATAAGAATAGATAGGGGTGTGAGGAGTAATTTGGTAGAATTGAGTTTGCACCCTTAAGCTTGCTAGTAGAAAACAACATTATAAACTATTTTTCCTCCTTTCTTTCCATTTGTCAACACAAAGCCAAACATAGAAGCTTAGAAACAAAGAGGGTTTTGGAAGAAGAGGAAGAAGAGCATGAGAAAGCTTGAGGATTGGGATTTTGTTGGAGCATCTTGCATTCATCCAAGCACTTGAGGTAAGGGATTTGATTTTCCTTTCCATATAGTTAGGGTTTGATAGATATGTTGTGGATTTGAGAAAAAATTGATAGGTTGATTTATGAGCTTTGGATTAATGATTGATCAAATAACTTAGAGAAGTTGAGTTAGAAGTATGGATTATGGGGGTTTTATTACTAAGCTAATAGGAACTAGGAGTTGTAGATTGAAAAATGAGAAACTGTGAAAATTATAAATAAAAAAAAAATACACTGTCTGTAAGCAAGCTTGGAAGAAGAAGATGATGGAGGGTTTTAAACTTGGGAGGCGCCCACCTCAAGTGAGGGGAGACCGTCCCAAGCCCCTAGGGCGCCCTCCCCTTCCCCTTAGGACCCCTAGGGCGTCTCTCAGTGAGGGGGGTGCAATGAAATTCCCATTTTATCTTGTTTTTGGTTTTCGCATAATTATTTTCTGCATAATTTTTCCTTTGCTAGCTTCTGTTTCTATTTAATCCTCTAAATCCATATACTACTAGTTAGTATTAATAAAATATAACTAGGACATAAGTTAGCCGATTAAATTTGGAACCCGATTATGTTCCGATTTTTCGATTTTGGTAATTTCGGCGACGGAGCAAGTTGCTCCGAATTCAACGAAAATTGACGTGCTAGCTAAGTTTGACGTGTAGAACGTAGTGGCGAGGTTAGTTTTTCGAAATTACGAGTTTTTACGAAACGACCCGAAATAGGCAAAATTTCGATTAAATTGAATCGGATTGCGTTTTAGTCGATTTAAGACACGTATGGACAATCCGATTGCGATGTTGACGATTATGATTAATGTTGGTTATTAGGAATAGCTTTCGCGACGATTATTGGTGTTTGATTATTTTTCCGTATTTGGAATTTGGTGAATTAATTGATGATGATGATGTGGTGTAATTAAACATGATGTTTGCGACGGTGTATTTATTAATGAATACTTGATGATATGCGATGTGATGATATGTTTATCTTGATGTGGATAAATATGGTGGCGTGGACTTTATGTCAATTTTGATGAGCGATGATGATGTCTTTGTTGTGTTGTTTTTATTGTCGAGTCACATACATTGCATTGGCGACGAGGGCTTTTATGCCAAGCGACGAGGGCTTTTATGCCAAAAGCGACGATGGGCTTTATGCCAAATGTTCCTAATTATGGACAAAGCGACGGGTACCACATGCATAACATAGTCGTGTCTCATGGAGTCGGTTATGTTTATGATTGAGTTGTTTGGCGTTGGGTTTTAATTGATGAATTATGTGGAATTGCGATGATATATGATGTTTTGTTTGGTGATGATCTTTATGATGAACATGAAATGAATATGACGTGATAATTTCATGATAACTATGCGATGAATATAAATGATGAGTTTTGCGATGATTTGACCTTAATGAAATGCTTAATGCAAATATGATGTTGATGATGTTTGTGACGATGGGCTTTTATGCCAAAAGCGACGATGGGCTTTAGCCAATTTGTGCTGATTTTGTTTATGTTTCTTATGTCATTAACATTGTTTGATGTTGTTGTTCGATGTTGTTGTTTATGATTGCCGTGTTGATTAATGACGTATTGACTTGTGATGATTTCGTGGTGATGAAAGTTTATGTGTTATTGTGATGATTTATGTCGATGAGGTTATGGCGATAAAGTGTTGATTATACACATTAGAATGACGATCAAAGTGAGTGAGATTTGGATATGCGTGGGAATGCACTTATTAACCTATGTCTTTTATGATTCCAAAATATATATATATATATATATATATATATATATATATATATATATATATATGTCATCATGCCTTTAATTATATGTTTTGGAGTATCTCACCCTTTACTTGTTTCGCCGTTACCTTTATACTGGTAACGTGCAGGTTATGAAGACAGAGATTATAGCTGCTATTAGTCGAGTCGGTGTCGCTCTGATACGTAGCACTCGGGGGGAATATTTATGTTGTCTTATTGTTGTTCTTTTGTTGTTATTTGTAATGCCCCGTTTTAATTAATATTATATTATATTAATATTTTTGAGTTACCGTTTGACGATTGTTTTGACGACGAGAATATTTATATTAATCGATATATCTATTAATATATTTGGCGACGTTTCGTTTGGTCCGGTTTTTATTCCATTCGGTTCGGTAAAATATTATTCGGACCGATATTTAATTCCCCGGAATTATTTTAATTAATTGAGTTAATAATATTATTAGATATTATTAAGGTGTTAATTAATAAAATAAATTAGGGGTGTGAGGACTAATTTCTTAGGATTGGGTTTACACCCTTGGCTAGTAAGAAAACAACATAAATACATTATTTTCCTCATTCTTTCCATTTTCCACACAAAGCCAAACTTAGCAACATAGAGAGAAAGAGAGGGTTTTGGGAGAATAAGAAGAAGAGCAAGAGCATGAGAAAGGTTTGGAGTTGTTGAATCATCAAGAATCATCCAAGCATTTGAGGTAAGGAGTTTGATTTCCCACTTCCTATAGTTAGGGTTTGATAGATATATTGTGGATTTGAGATGAAAATTGATGTTGTGGTTTACGAGTTGGGTGTGTGATTGTTGGAATAAATTAGGAAAGTTGAGTTAGGAGTATTAATCTAGGTGTTCTATTACCATGGCTAGTAGGAATGAGTTGCTAGAAGAAGAAATAAGAAATTGTGAAAAACTTAAAAACCAGAAATGCCTGTAGCTTGAACCGTGGAAGAAGAAGCAAATTGAAGAAGGTTACAAGGGGGAGGCGCCCACCTCAAGCTGAGGGGCGGCCGTCCCCCACCCTAGGCGCCCGCCTCATGTGTTCCTCTCTAAGGGGACGTTCGTCCCTGCATGTGGAGAAGAAGGAATTGAAAATGCCATTTTCAGTTTTCTGTGTAATGCATTTTCTGTTTTCTGTTTTCTGCTTTCTGCAGAAGTTATTTTCTGCATAATTTGCTTCTGTTTCTCTTCAATTCTCCAATTCCATACACTACTAGTTAGTATTAATAAAATATAATTAGGACATAAGTTATCCGATTTAATTTGGAACCCGATTATGTTCCAATTTTCCGATTTCGGTAATTTCGGCGACGGAGCAAGTTGCTCAGAATTCAACGAAAATTGACGTGCTAGCTAAGTTCGACGTGTAGAACGTAGTGGTGAGGTTAGTTTTTCGAAATTACGAGTTTTTATGAGACAACCCGAAATAGGCCAAATTATGGTTAAATTGAATCGGATTGCGTTTTAGTCGATTTAAGACACGTATGGACAATCCGATTGCGATGTTGACGGTTATGATTAATGCCGGTTATTAGGAATGGTTTTCGCGACGATTGTTGGTGTTTAACTATTTTTCCGTATTTGGAGTTTGGTGAATAAACTGATAATGATGTGGTGTGATTAAACATGATGTTTGTGACGGTGTATTTATTAACGAATACTTGATGACATGCGATGCAATGATATGTTTATCTTGATGTGGATGAATATGGCGACGTGGACTTTATGTCAATTTTGATGAGCGATGATGATGTTTTTGTTGTGTTGTTTTATTGTCGAGTCACATACATTGCATTGGCGACGAGGGCTTTTATGCCAAGCGACGAGGCTTTTATGCCAAGCGACGATGTGCTTTATGCCAAATGTTCCTAATTATGGACAAAGCGACGAATACCACATGCATAACATAGTCGTGTCTCATGGAGTCGGTTATGTTTATGATTGAGTTGTTTGGTGTTGGGTTTTAATTGATGGATTATATGGAATTGCGATAATATATGATGTTTTGTTGGTGATGATCTTTATGATGAACATGAAATGAATATGACATGATAACTTCATGATAACTATGCGATGAATATAAATGATGAGTTTTGTGATGATTTGACTTTGATGAAATGGTTAATGCAAATATGATGTGATGATGTTTGTGACGATGAGCTTTTATGCCAAGCGACGATGGGCTTTAGCCAATTTTTGATGATGTTATTTATGTTTCTTATGTCATTAGCATTGTTTGATGTTGTTGTTTATGATTGTCGTGTTGATTAGTGACGTATTGACTTGTGATAATTTCGTGGTGATGAAAGTTTATGTGTTGTTGTGATGATTTATGTCGATGAGGTTATGGCGATAAAGTGTTGATTATACACATTAGAATGACGATCAAAGTGAGTGAGTTTTGGATATGTGTTAGAGTGCACTTATTAACCTATATCTTTTATAAAAATATATATATATATATATATATATATATATATATATATATATATATATATATATATATATATATATATATATATCATGCCTTTAATTATATGTTTTGGAGTATCTCACCCTTTACTTGTTTAAATCGTTACCTTTATCTTGTAACGTCGGGTTATGAAGACGGAGATTATAGCGCTATTAGTTGAGTCGGTGTTGCTCGATCGTAGCACTCGGGGAATATTTATGTTGTCTTGTTGTTGTTTTTGTTGTTATTCCTTTTGTATATAAGAATCATACTTTATGAAAACATGATTTGATGAAGAAGTTTAATAAAAAAGTTTTAATTTTAAGAATCAATTTATGATTTCCGACGATTGCTATGTATCCAAGATTTTTACTTTAAAGCAAACTGTTTAAAGTAATTTGGTTTTTAAGGTGTGACGCCTCAGTATTGAATTTATGAAATTTTAAATTACTCTGATTTTCGCATATAAAACCTTGGATAATATTGGGGTGTTGCATTATTCCTTTTGTGAATAAGAATCATTCTTTATGAAAATATGATTTGATGAGGAGGTTTAATAAAGAAGATGTTTTGATTTTTAAGAATCAATTTATGATTTCCGACGATGCTATGTATCCGAGATTTATACTTTAAAGCAAACTGTTTAAAGTAATTTGGTTTTGAAGGTGTGACGCCTCAGTATTGAATTTATGAAATTTTAAATTACTCTGATTTTTGCATATAAAACCTTGGGTAATATTGGGGTGTTACATGACATGTAACCTATCATAAGTTTATTTTAAGGTCTGAGTCAAGTCTTTTTGAAGTCCCGGTTGGCCTACTAGTCTACTTAAAAACATACTTCATTTGAACATTTGTGAATAAGAAATTCAACTAATGTAAAATAGACTAAAAAGATAAAAGATCAATGAGGCTAATGTTTATTTTTATTGACTCATTCACGTTTACCTATTAACATAGTTTTGTGATACTATTTGTTTGAAAGAACTTATAAAACAACTAATAAAAACACCTTATAACACTGTTCATAAGATTTTTTAACTTATTTTCACAAGTTCTTCAAGATAACCAAACTTTATTTTCATATTTTAATTCAAAGTACAAAATATAATGTAATAATAATAACTTTATCGATGTTTATTTAAATATGTCGATTTGATAAGCTTAAAAGACGTTTTTATGGCCCATGGCCTAACATTTTTTGATAAAGAGGCTTATAAAAAGTCTAAGTCTTTTCTATTTAAAAAAGGTTGGCCTAGCTTGAGTCTGTGCAGGCTAGACCGTAAGCCCCTATTAGTTGGCCTGATATATTCTCATCCTTAGGTCCTACTACCATCTGGTTGGTGTGACTGCGGAAATTTCCAACCCTTTCGTATGTCTTGCTCCCAGGTTATTGTGGTGTTCATATGCTCACCGAGATGCATTAACACTGTTATCTACCGTTTACAAGGCTGAAACCTTGCTCGGCGTATACAACAATGGATTTTCAATGGTAGCAAAAGAGGATTATTGGCCTGCATATGAAGGGAAAGTATTTTGGCACAAAGACATAAGGTTTCCCAACAACACACCTATTAGAACCAAAATGGACACGACTAACAAGCTATAAAGAAAACATTATTTATGTCGTCAGGTCGAACACACATGAAAAACATTGTCTCACTCGTGCAACAAGCTCCACAACATAATTATTGGATACACTCTTTGTAATTTATTTTTAGAAATGAACTGAACTTTTTATTCATTAAGTAGATTGGTTACAACACACCGAACGCAAACAAGACTAAAACAACAACACAGGCAAAAAATAAAATTACTTAACACAACAAAATATCTAAGAAATTACAAATGTCAAAACAATATCATATGATCCATTCATCATAATCATTACATCCATGTCATTTTTTACTTCATCCCATCAACGTTTTGGTTCTCCGGTCGCAAATGAGGTGACTGTTCTAAGTCTCTGAATTCTTCTAATGACTTAACCATCTTAGATATTTCCTTCTAGACATTGGATCAAGGATCTCTTAAGATGGTCCATGGAATGAATGTTCCAAAATTTCATTTTAATCAGGAGTTTTGATAGCCGAGAAACAAACCCATCTCTTTGGAAAATCATGTTAGATGAAATGTAGAAAAACTTAGAGAGAAACTGAGAAGATGTATGAAGAATGGTAGAGGAATGAAGGTGTAACTTATAGGAAATAGACTCATACTCATGCGCCATATGAGATAACTTCGCCTCACAAAGCTTGCTTGCATACACCATCTCAAATAACGCCTTGGCTATGAATGTGTCATCTCATATGGCTTCTCAATTGCTTTTTGAGTGCAAGCATCATATGAGACGGCGTCTCCTCTTATATAAAAAATAAAATATGATTATTTGAGTAAATTATGAAAATATGGTTATTGAGGAAATTTAATTAAAAATTTGGTTATTGTTTAAAGTTTTTCCTAAACTCATATGAGTTAATATATTGATATTTTCTTAAAACATGATCTCTAAACAGATGCAATATTTTCAATAAAAATAATGTTTATTTTAAAGATTAATTATTATACATTGTTATTGTAAAATATTTTATACGGTCGGTGTATCACAATCATTCATAAATAATATTTTATATATGACTAAAATAAAAGTCAACAATTTATAAAATGCATGAGTATTATTCTCTTTATTTTATATTAAAAATAATACAATAATATCTTTTTCTAGATTTTTTTAAGAATAGTATTTATTTTATGTATTAAAAATAATACAATAATGCATACCATCGTAGCACAAGGAGTTTTTTTTCCCAGCTTACTCTTGAGTTTTTATATTTTTAATAAAATGTAAATAAACACAAAAACTTAGTAATATTAGTTATAAAAAAACATATAATCTTTTATAAATAGTAATAAATAATTTTTCATTCTCTATAATATATATTTTTTATAGTTTTGCCTGAAAATTTCATCAATTTTTTGTCCCTACTTTTTTTAATAAAAATTTATATTTTAGTTGGTACATTTTGTAATAATAGAAGTCTTTTGTCTCTCTTTAGAGATTATTTGATTAACAACATTTTAATAAAAGATAAGGACTAAATTTTTTATAGGAACTAAACTTATGATTAACCATTTTCTTAAGATTACTCAAAAACATCGTAGGTAGCTGTTGGTGCAAGATGATGAAAGTGGAGGAAGAAGAGAGAAATAATAAATAATAAAGATGACTACAACTGATTGGTAAAAGGAATTGGATAATTTTAATGAAGCACAAGAGCACCTATTTATACACAAAAGTAGCAAGTGGAAGGATGCCACGTAGGTCCTAAAAAAGGAGATAACCTCACAGCTAAGTTATCTCTAAATACCATCCCTTAATTCATATTCTGCTAGCCAAAATCTACAACACCAATTCCATCCCTCAAACGGATAAGGTGTTCAGTCTTGACATCCTTCATTAGAACTTCTGCAAGTTTCTTCTGGTTGCTACAATGTGCAACTTCCAATACTCCATTCAGAAATGCAGATTTCTCCTTGAAAACCAATCTGGCGCTGATGGTTTTCTTCTCCCTTGGAAGCTCAATTAACTTCCAAGTCTTGTTTCCTTCTTAAGCCTCAAGTTCTTCTTTTATGGCCTTCAACCACACTTTCTTCTTGAAAACTTTTCCAATACTCATTTGTTCAGAATCTCCTTCCGATTCTAGAACCATATCTCCTACGGACTTTCTTGAAGTTTTACTTCCACCGAAGTTCCACCTTTGTTAACCGGACCTTGTCCATAACCATCACCTTCAAAAGTTCCTCCTTCAGAATCATGATCATCATAAGAGGCTTCACTATCTTTAGAAGCTCCTCCTTCAGAAGGTCCATCTTTAGAGTCATGATTACCACCAAAAATTTGATCACCTCCAGAAGCTTGTCCTCCAGAACCTACGTCTTCAGAGTTTTTCCTTCCAGAAGCATGATCACCACCAAATTCTTGATCATCATGAAAATATATATCAGAATCAGATTCACCATCTGACTCATCCTTAGAGTCTCCAGAAGATTCTTCGTCTTCTGATTCTAACTCTTCTTCAAAACTTTCAAGTCCTGACTCATCTTCAGAAGCAGAATCTCCTTGAGATTCTAACTCATCTTCTGATTCTTCTTCAGACTCAGAATCACCTTCGGATTCTGACTTGTCTTCAGATTCAGAGTCATCTTCTAACTCTGACTCTTCTTCCGAAACCTCATATTCTGACTCATCTGCAGAATCTTCTATGTCATTTTCTGACTCAGAATCATCTTCAAAACTTTCAAGTTTGACTCTTCAGAACTTTCAAGTTCTTACTCATCTTCAGAACTTTCAACTTCTGACTCTTCTTCAGAAGTTTCAACTTCTAACTCTTCAATGTCATTTTCTGACTCTGACTCATAAAGAAACACTCTTTCTGAATCAGAATATTCAGAGTCATCTTCATCCCCTTCAGAATCACAAAATGACAACCTCATGGGTTCCTCGTCAGGTTCATAAGCCACCAATAGCACAGGTTCATCATTTGAATCACCTCTGACTATTTTTTCTTCTTCTTTGTTTGACCAACAATCTCTAGCAAAGTGACCAAACTGCTTACAACAGTAACATTGAACCATTCTTTTATCATACTTCTCCTTTCCCTTCTGATGTTTCTCATCAGAATGGAAGACTTTTGACTTCTGCGACCTACCATGTTTTTTTAGCTTCTGGTCCTTCTTGACAAAAGAAGCCTTCAGAGCTTGCTCAACTTCCCTCTCAGAAGTTCTCTCAATCAGACACAACTCTTATGCTTCTAGACTATTTTGCAACTCTTCTATTCTCATGGTTTCCAGATCTTTAGATTGTTCAATAGAAACAACAATGTAATCAAACTGAGGAGTAAGCGACCTCAAAACTTTCTCTATGATTACTTGTTCAGAAAGTGTTTCTCCACAAGCTTTCATTTCATAGTGATCAGAATTACTCTGGAAATGTACTCAGAAACTTTCTCACTGTTCTTCATGTTGAGATTCTCATATTGCTTTCGTAGGTGTAATTGATGACTTTGAGATTTTTGAATCGCAAATGTGCGAGTTTTATTTTATTTTATAAGGAAGGTAAAAAGTACAGAAAAGACCTTCGTTAGATTCTGAGTAAGGGAGAAGGTTATGAAAAGGGAAGGTATTAGCATCCCTTTTCATCCGTAGTTATCTGAGCTCTTAGTTGCTCTTAGATCATTTTCAAAAAAGTGTTTTCTGTGTGTTTGACAAAAATGTTTTGAAAAGGCATTTCGCTTTGACTTTGTAATGATTCATGTAGGAATATATACAAAGCGTTCGGAAATGTTTTGTTTTGAAAAGTGTTTTAACTTTGACAAAAGTGTGAGGTGTGAAAAGTATTTTGATAGAGCAAGCAACTAAAAGTCTTATTACCTATTCAGAACGGTCGTTTTCATGTTGTTTTACTTTCCTTTAGAATAGCACTATCCATACCATTAGTTGGTAGGTAACCCTATTCGTTGGATGTAAGCGGGACATTCGTAGGGACATCGGATGGTCATAGAAGGCAAATTGTAGGAGTATCCTAGCACATTCGAAGGGACTATCATCATTTTTCGTAGGCGACAATCGAGGGTCAAGATCATGTATTCTTAGGCGACATCGTGGGTCTATGATCTTTGTATCGAAAGGACTATGATGATTTGTTTTGAAGGCAATAGTGCTAGGATACCTCTACGTTCGAGGGACTTGACCATTTGTATTCGTAAAGGCAACGAGAGAGAATTACCCTAAGGGGTGCATGTGTGAAAAGAGTGTGTTGATTTCAGGTATTTTATCTTGGAATTATGAGTGATCTATGTCCAATTTTATCTTGCCATACGCGCCTAATTACTAGCAGTTTCTAGGGTGCAGAAAGTAAATTGCGGAAAGTAAAGTGCGGAAAATAAATGTCCTACGCTATTACATGGCTTTGGGGCAGTTACATAATAAGAGTGCAGAAAATAAAAGTCCTAATTAAACTATTACATCCCATAGGCAGTTACATAATTGAAAAAGAAAAGCAAGAAAAATCGTCCGAAACGTTACAACCTGTGAACAGATGCATAATCGGAAAACGGAAGAAAATTGCATAAGAGGAAAATGTTAGTAAAAACAAATATTTTTGAATGAGGAAAAAGGTTTTATGTTAGTAATGACATTAATATGATAAGATAATTTTTTGGTAATTTTCTGAATCGGTTTGGCAATTTAAAAACAATTAAAAGTCATTTAAATGATTAATTAGTAATTAAATAAAATATGCATGCAAAAATAATAATTTTAATATTAAAAATTAAATAAGTATTTTTCTGATGATTATGCAAAAAATAAATATTTTTGGTGTTTTTTAGATGCATGATAAAAAATATTAAAGATAAATTAAATAGTATGAAAAATATTAAAGAAAATAGAAAATATGATAATATAATGTTAGTTTTCTAACTTGTAAAAAAACATATGCCATGGCTGGGAATCGAACCGGTGACCCTTCCTTCATACCTACGCGCCTTGACCAACTGAGCTAGAGTGTCCACGTGTTCAAGAATTGAAACGAATTGTTTTTAAACGTTCTTGCTCCCTGGGAATTCAAATCACGCGCGAAGAACACCTTCTTCTTCGTTTGAATTTCTGGAAACTTAGCGTCGGCTAAGTTCGACGCTATGGCTCCTGCATATTTCAAAAACTCCATACAAGCAATATAAATGGATTGTGAGTACATGAATCGATTGCAAATGAAATTCTAAACACACTGGTGGCATTCATTTGGTCCAATTTTTCCGTTTTAAGGAAACCCTAAATTGGTTCAGAAAACCCTAACTATGGTGAATCATGTTTCAGGCCATGAAAATGCAATTGGATTGTCCAGAAAGCTTGCAAACTTCAAACTAAACACAAAGCAAACATCAAAACACGTTAAAAATGCATGAATGATAGAAATCGAAATTTGAAAAAGTATGAACCAACCAAATCGTGTTTTCTCAATTCTTGATGTTTTTGAGAGATGTAAAGGTCTGGATCGACTCAAGAGGCTTCGAGGAATGCAATGGATGGTTTAGAATTGACTGAAACAAGCTGGAACTAGGGCTGCCACTTGCTTGAAGAGCACGGTTTTTTGACTTTAGGTTAGGGTTCTTTTGAGCAATTTTTCTGTTTTTGTTCATGTTGTATGCATTGTAAATTTATAATAGATGGATTTTGGGCTGATTTGAGGAACAAATAATGATCAATCAATGCAAAAATTATTTGATTTTGTACAAAATCAAATCTTCCTTTTTTGATCCAATTTCAATCAAATTCTTGCCAAATCAATGCAAATTTCGAAATTTGTCATCTTGTGTGAGTTACTTGGATCTCAAGTATGAGAGAAAAATCAACTTTGCATTTAATTTTGATTTTATACCTTATTTTTTTAATTTAATTTGTTTTTAAATTAATAAAATTCAAATTAAGTAGAAAAATAAAGACAAAATTCGTGGCATTAGGCTTGAAGGTTCCAAATAGGATAAGGAACAAGTTTAAACCAAGAAAAACTAGGCCCATTTGCAAAATTTTGGATTTTGACAAGTATTTCTCTTTGTGCACCTCTTCAAAAATGTCCAAGTTGTGCAAGGTGTATTTTGCTCACTTTTCCATATTTTTGAGTGTTCTTGGAATTTTTAGAAATCTCTAAGTGTCCTCTAAACAACCTCTTTGGTTTTATATCAATTGGAGTTTCCATGCTCAATTAAACTTCAATACAAAAAGTTGACTTTTTGTTGACTTTGAAAAGGACCTGTAATGTTTTGATCCATATCTTCAAAATGAAGCATTTTTTGAACATTCTTGTGAGACATGAAGTTGTATAGAATTGAATTTCCTTCAAAATGAGAGGTGGTGGAAAAATTTCTGAGAAAGTATGAAGAAGTTATGCTCAGTCAAAGTTCAGTTGACTTTTCACTAGAAAACCCTAATTTGGAAAGTTTGACTTTTGAGCAAATCTTGAGTTTTCTTGATGAATCATGATCAACCCTTGATCAAATGATAAATGTGAATTCAAAATGAGGATGTTGACCAAAAATCCGAAAGTTTGACTTTATGTTGACCACAATTGACTTTTGTCAATACATTTTCAACCATCGAGCAATTATGCGAAATTTGACTTGAGGCTTGAAACTTGACATGGAGAATCTTTGAAGCATATGAGGAGGCATGATGACCATTGGAGATGTTGGAAGTCCGTCTGGATCTGAGAATAGCCAAACCCTAGTTTGGGTTGATTGTTTAGGAGATGGTTTGTCTGATCAACCCTTGAGGAATCCTTGAGTATAGATGTATGAAATGTCTTGAGGAGTATGAGGGAAAATTTTGGGGTATGACAGCTGCCCCTGTTCAATCTTCTTGTACTAGAAGGGTTAGATTGGCATGCGTGCCTTTCGTGACCTGGAGGTAGAAGATGATTGAACACTCGAATACACCTAAAAATTTGCACTTGCTGTTGGCTGATGATGCGGGAATGGGCTTACGGATGCCATTTGGAGAAACTGGAGATGTCACTGGGGAATGAGTCGTACGCTAGACCCAAGAGTGTCGTCTGAATAGGAGAGTCATCGGAGATGGGCTTAAGATGCCATCTGGAATAATCGATGCTGGGGAGTGAGCCGTACGCTAGGCTCTGTAGATGTTCCTGAAAGTGAAAGGAGCATGGAGATGGGCTTAAGATGCCATCCGGAGGGAGTCGTACGTTAGACTTCGTTCTCATCTTTGAATGAAGTTATTGGTTTGTATTGGTTTTTTTAACCAAATATGCAACATTCTGAAAGTGGAGAGATGTCAACAAATAATCGGAGATGGGCTTAAGATGCCATCCGAGGCAACTAAGTCGTACGCTAGACTCTATAGTAGCTGTTGATAATAAGAGAGAGTCTGAATAAATCTTCGTCTTGATTGCTCTGAGGGGATAATAGTTGGCAAAATGTGGATAGCTTCCCTGTTGTGCTTTGGGTATTGATCCAATGCCTGTTATCGGAGGATAACTTGTGTGATCGTTCGGATAGGGTTTCCCGTCTGGCTTCGGGAATTAATCCTGGATCTGTTGTCGGAGGACAACTTGGGCGGTCATTCAGATAGTTTTCCCGTCTGGCTTCGGGCATTAATCCCTGGACCAGTTGTCGGAGGACAACTAGAGCGGTCGTTCAGATAGTTTTCCCGTCTGGCTTCGGGCATTAATCTTGGACCAGTTGTCGGAGGACAACTAGGGCGGTCGTTTAGATAGTTTTCCCGTCTGGCTTCGGGCATTAATCCTGGACCAGTTTGTTTTAGAAGTGATTTTCACCTGTTTTGGAAAAACAAAAGAAACTTTGATAGAATATTGTTAGTCTTATGCAAATTATGATGCATGACGATGTGTATGAATGACATATGCATAAATTATGACTTTTATGAGTAATGTATGAATGATAGATGTTGTGGTATTTCAAAACATATCCATCTTGAAGAAGATGTGGATGCTGTGCTTGGAGATTTCTGACTTCTGTTTGGGGACAAAATGGATTGGAAACCCTGAGAAGAAAGATAACCTTGATTCCTCCGATGCACTGTCTGACTAAGTCTTGAGCCTAGATATTGTTGAGGATGGTAGAGATCGAGAGATGCGCCGCTGAGGATCTTGTGCATAGACCCTGCTGGGGGGAAAATTAGGAGGCGCTTTACTGGGGATATTGCGCGTAGATCCTGCTGGAGAGCATTTGACAGCTGGTGGGAGACCGGGTTAGAAGGATCTGGAGCCCGTCGAAATCTCTGGCTGGGGAATAAAAGATGTAGGTTTCCTCTGATGCACTATCTGACCATGTTTCAAGTCTGGATATTGCTGCTTCCGGGGAGGTAATGTTTGTTGAGAGATATTTTGCTGGGGATACCTCTGCTGGTGATGAATCGTTACTGCTTAGAGACTAATGTAACATGGCTTAGTTGGGTGGAATCACTGCTCGGGGACCAACGTGATTAAGCTTGGAATGTCGGGACTAGTAGAGGAAAATGCGTACTCCGTTGGGGAAAGTTTATGATGAGTGACATCTCTGTGGGGATTACACTCTGCAGGGGAACATATTGGCGAGTTTCGCCGTCATCTCAATTCCTAGAGCCTGTAGTAATTACTTTCGTATGTTCACTTTTCGCATGCTTGTGAATAGATATTTATTGTCAAATGCATATAATCATTCAAGGCAAACGTTGGACTTTATACAAATAACAACTAGCAAAAATTGTAAAGAGAAAGAATTTGTATTAATTTGAAATGTGGTGTATGGCCAAGTAGTTTGTACACAAGAAAAGTAAAAGCTATGCGGAAACAATCTCGTTAAGTTCCAACTATGCTAGTACTCATATATTTCAACTATCTCATCTCCTTGCTGTCAGTAGAAAGTGAGTGGATTGATTTTCGTCATTTGAATCTTGAATGCTGATAGTAGTAGTCTGGAAGTAGGTGACCTGGACGAGACATAGCCGTACGCTTAAATCCCTAACTTTTGCCTAGACCGCCCTTTCGGGTTTTCAGTCTACCGGGATAACCTTTTTTTCCCAATCCGCCTTTGCAGGTTTTCGACTTGCCGGGTGTACATGTTTTGTATATATATCCTTAACTTTTGCCCAAACCCTTTTGGTTCGCCAGGATGCCCTTATTTTTGCCTAGGTCAGTCGATCTAGCGGGTCTCTTTTATGCGTAGTATTTTTTTACTATGTCTGCGTTCACAGGGTGTGGGAAGTCTTTGCCATCCATGGTGCTAAGTATCATAGCTCCGCCGAAAAATACCGTCTTGACTACAAATGGTCCCTCGTAGGTGGGAGTCTATTTTCCCCTGGGATCACCTTGTGGAAGAATGATGCGCTTGACTACTAAGTCACCGACTTGGTAGACTCGGTGCTTGACCCTTTTGTTGAATGCTCTGATCATTCGTTTCTGATAGATCTGTCCATGGAAGATGGATGCGAGTCGCTTCTCATCAATCAAGTTAATCTTGTCAAGGCGAGTCTGGACCCAATCGTCTTCGCCTAACTCTGCGTCCTGGAGGACTCTAGTTGAGGGTATCTGAACCTCGATGGGTAGGACTGCTTCCATACCGTACACAAGAGAGAAGGGGGTTGCCCCTGTTGATGTCCGTACTGTAGTGCGATAACCATGAAGAGAAAATGGTAACATCTCATGCCAATCTTTGTAAGTCACTGTCATCTTCTGTATAATCTTCTTAATGTTCTTGTTGGCGGCTTCCACAGCGCCATACATCTTACATCTTAGGCCGATAAAGAGAAGAGTTGTGATGCTTGATCTTGAACTGCGTGCAGAGTTCGGTGATCATTTTATTGTTGAGATTAGAGCCATTATCTGTGATAATCCTTTCGGGAGTGCCATACCGACAGATAAGATTATGTTTGATGAATCGAGCCACTACATTCTTGGTAACAGATGCGAATGAGGCTGCTTCTACCCACTTGGTGAAATAGTCGATTGCCACAAGGATGAAACGGTGTCCGTTGGAAGCGGTGGGCTTGATTTCTCCGATCATGTCAATGACCCACATTGCAAAAGGCCAAGGAGCTGTTAGAACATTCAGAGGTACTGGAGGTACGTGCACTTTGTCTGCATAAATCTGGCATTTATGAAAAGATCGAGCATAGCGGTGACAATCAGCTTTCATGGTGGACCAATAGTAACCTGTTCTCAAAATCTTCTTAGCCAGTGTATGACCACTAGAATGGGTACCAAATGCGCCTTTGTGTAACTCTTCCATGATACGTTCCGCTATTTTCCGGTCTACACAGCGAAGTAAGCACAAGTCGTGGTTGCGCTTGTATAAGATGTCGTTGCTGAGGAAGAATTTGGATGCAAATCTTCTCAAGAACTTCTTATCGTTGACAGATGCCCCTGCGGGATATTCCTGAGTCTCAAGATACCTCTTCACGTCGTAGTACCAAGGTTTCTCTTCTGTATCAAGCTCATAACAATATGCTGGCTCGTCAAACTTCTCAATGATGATTTGGGGAGCCTCATTGTCCCATCTGACCTTGAACATAGATGACATAGTAGCCAACGTCGCCAGTGATTCTCTTCTCGTGGAATGTGATTGAAAGCAATCTCTTGAGTAGGGATCAAACTCAAAACATGCTCTCGATATGGAATGAGATTCGGATGCTTCGTATCCCTCGCCATAATCGGTGATCACTAAAGTCGAGTCTCCATACGCTTGCAAGAACTTGATTCTTAAGTCAATAGCAGCTTTAATACCCATGATGCACGCTTCGTATTCGGCCATGTTGTTCGTGCAACTGAAACATAATCTGGCGGTGAAAGGAGTATGCCCGTCTGTAGGAGATGTAATGATGGCGCCAATGCCATTGCCAAGTGCGTTTGAGGCTCCATCAAAGACCATGGTCCATCGGGATCCTTGTTCGAGTCCTTTATGCAGGCACGGTTCTTATAATCTGTGACTAGTAAAACATCTTCATCTGGAAACTCGAGCATAGGCGATAGTCATCTACGACAATGAACCAAATGATCGGCTACTACACTTCCTTTGATCGCTTTCTAAGAAGTATACTGGATGTCGTATTCGGTCAAGATCATTTGCCATCTTGCTATTCTTACGGAGAGCTGGTTTCTCAAATATATATTTTATCGGATCCATCTTAGAAATCAACAAGGTAGTGTGAGTCAACATGTCTTGTCTTAGTCGTGACAGCCCAAGCCGCAAGTTTTCTCGGTGTGAGTATCTTGTTTCACGATCGGTAAACGTTTACTAAGGTAGTATATTGCATACTCTTTTCGACCGGACTCGTCATGTTGCCCCACACACCCCATTGAGTTCTCTAACATCAAGTACATGATAAGAGGTCTTCTTTCCGGCATCGGGATAGGAGGATTACGTAGGTACTCCTTGATTTTGTCAAAAGCGATCAAATCATCATTCCATTCCACTACTTGATCTTTCTTTAGTAACTTGAAGATTGGCTCACAAGTAGCGATTAGATGTGCAATGAATCGGCAATGTAATTTAATCGGAAACCTCGACTTCCTTCTCGGTGCGGGGTGGCATTTCTTGAATAGCTTTAACCTTGGTGGGTCAACTTCAATACCTTTCCCATGACAAACCCTAGGAGTTCTGGATGACTCCAAAATGCACTTGTTAGGATTAAGTCTCGATCTGCTTCTTCACCTATCAAGCAGTTTCGCAAATGATCAAGATGTTCTTCTTGATCGTGATCGAGCTATCATATCTTCGACGTAGACCTCTATCTCGTGATGAATCATGTCATGAAATAATGTCACCATGGCACGCGGTAAGTGGCGCTGCGTTCTTCATCCGAGCGGCATGACCTTGTAGCGAAAGTACCCCACGTAACGAAAGTAGTCTTCTCCATGTCTTCAAGAGCCATTTTGATCGATTGTAGGAGAAACCATCCATGAAGGAGAAAACCTTATCTTTGGCGGTGTTGTCAACGAACATCAATATGAGGAAGTGGAAAATCGTCTTTCGGACTCGCTTTGTTCGAGATCTGTAATCCACACATTCGTACCTTGCCATCCTTCTTGGCACAGGCACCACATTAGCAACCCACTGTGGATAATAAGTAACAGCTATGAAACCGGCATTGAACTGCTTCATAACTTCGGCTTTGATTTTCTCTGACATCTCAGGACGCATGCGACAGATCTTCTGCTTCCCTGGAAGAAAACCTTCTTTTGTCGGCAATCGGTGTACCACAATGTCAATATCTAAACCTGGCATGTCTTCGTACGACCAAGCAAAAACTTTGATATAGTCTCGTAGCATCTGTACCAACCTTTCTTTAACACTGTTCTCAAGACCCACTCCTATCTTGATCTCTTTTCTGTCTTCGTTAGTACCCAAATTCACAACCTCAACTGGCTCTTCGTGTGGCTGTATAACTCGATCTTCTTCTTGTGCATCGACAAGTTCTCCACACTTCATAATCTTCCTCACCTTCGTCTTGACTTGGTAGATCGGATTATCGAAGTCATATTTAGCAATAGCATAGTTATCAACGAGATTCGGAGTGATTCTGCGGTGCATCACGTGGGTGTGTAAGAAACACATAGCTTTTGAAGGGTGATAAATTAAAAGAAAGAAAGCAACAATTAAATGCAAAAGTCCAACGATTTTATTGAATGAAAATATGCAAATGACAGATAATAACCCTCACAAATGAGCCACGATGCCCCGGGCAAGGCACTAGGCTTTAGAGTTTAGAGTTTATTGTTCAAAACATAGAAAACGAAAAGCGAAACAAAAACAAAGGCAATTACTTCTGTCTAAAGGAGATTGGTATGACGTCTTCAATCTTCCAATTGCTGAGTCCGTTGTCAGGAGTTGGGAAGATCCAATTGCTGATGTCGAAGTCGTTGTCGTCGTCTTCTATAGCATGGATTCCATTCTAGCTGATGCGGAAAGGAAGTTGGCTGGCACGTTCGCGGCATATCATCTTCTGACCTCTGATGGTGAAGCCTAAACCAGTCTTGTCATATTTGAAAGGAAGATCAGGGAGTTGTCCCCAAATGGTACTACCTCCTTCTTCAACAGCAGCTTGAGCATCTTTCAACGAGGTCATCCTAGGAGGAACTTGCGTAACTTCAGGAGTGACGGGAGAGTCAACAGGCATGACTCTGGGGATTGTTTCAAAAGCTTGAAAGGGAGTCTCGAAGAATTCACCCTCCACCTCGAGGTATCGGAATGACTGTAGATGACTGACCATATATTCTTCTTCACCACATACTGTAACAACCCTCCCTTTCACCGGGTACTTGATTTCGATGCGGGAGAGTAGCGCCATGTATCAAGGCGTCCAAGTAGGCAAGAGTAAGTTGGACGGATGTCCATGACAAAGAAAGTGGAATCAAAAGTCTGGGAACCGACTTTAACAGGTAGGATGAGCTCTCTGAGTACTGTTCGCTTAGAACCATCAAAAGCTCTCACAACAATGTCACTGGGTTTCAGAACCAACCCTTAAACATCAAGTCGATCAAAAGCAGTCTTCGGAAGGATATTCAGAGTAGAACCGGTATCCACCAAAACATGAGACAATGTAACGGCCTTGCATTCAACAGAGATGTGCAAGGCTTTGTTGTGTTTCTTTCGGAGTCAAATCGACATCGAGAAGCCTAGGCCGTTGTTGGCAGCCAGGCTAGTAATACAAACTTCAAATTGATCAGTAGTAGTGTCTTGCAGCACGTGAGCATTCTTCAGAAACTTCACCAAGGCGTTAGCATGAGCCTCAGAGCACAAGAGCAGAGCAAGCATGGAGATCTTGGACGGATCTGTCCCAATTGTTCCACAACATTGTAGTCACTCTTCTTGATAATCTTGAATTTCCTCCATTTCTTGTTTGGAGGTGCCTTGACAACTTCCTTTGGTGGCGGGGATGAGTCATGGTTCTTTCCTCTAGTCTCGGGGCTGGTTGAATAATGGAATGCGAGTCGCGATGTCTTTTGGTGGAGAGATTTTGGAGAATACTCTTCCGGTTCAGGTCACCTT
This sequence comes from Vicia sativa, assembly GCA_021764765.1. Taxonomy (NCBI): domain Eukaryota; kingdom Viridiplantae; phylum Streptophyta; class Magnoliopsida; order Fabales; family Fabaceae; genus Vicia; species Vicia sativa. The sequence continues at coordinate 36,205,087 of CM038796.1, read as the reverse complement.
ACTTGATTCGGTGATGTTGTCGATGTCAGGAATGGTAACTTCAACTGTAAGATCTTCAATGGTCAGAGGGTCTTGCTTGACGCCATGATAGTAAACATCAGATCCATAATTCCAAGGAATAGCTTTGTCGGAGGAATATGGAACTGGTCTAGGAGAAGTAATGATGAGAGGTGCCACTCTAGGCACATAATCAGCAGAGGAAATCCTTATAGTGTTAACATCAGCATAGTCTTCTGGGAAATCGTCACCCCATCCGGTCGCCTTAACATCTTCAATAGGAATCTTGTAGCTCTCAGGAACAGTGTACTTCACCATGTAATCAAACTTTCCACTTGGCTGCCCCAAGGTATCCCATGCAGAAGGTACAGTTTCATTCACATCTTCGATCTTCAGTTTCTTAGACATGTCTTCACACAGACTCTCCACAGGTGGTTTCAGGAATAGTATTTCACGGTTATCCATCATGCACTGAACACGTCTTCTCAACCAAGCACAATCATCGGGTGCAGATGGGCACCAACGGCAATTCTCTGGGCATCCTGGGTTGACACCGGCTTGCAGCAAATTCTTCTTAACAGTCATCAGAGGAATGGTCAAGTCATCTTTGTTGAAAACGTAAGAGTTCTCGCCAATAGCATTGGAACTTTTGTCATGGTTAGGCATAGGCGCGTTGATCACATTCGGAGTCTCAACTGGAGGGTCAAACTCAATCTGCTTAGCTTCAATCATATCTTGAATTTTGTTCTTCAAAGCCCAACAGTTGTCAGTGTCGTGCCCTGGGCTATTGGAGTGGTAAGCACACTTAGCATTAGGATTGTATCTCGGAGAGGAAGTGTTGCCACTCTGAGGAGGATCCTTCAAAGTAATCAGCTCTGGTTTCAGCATGTGTTGCAAGGCTTGCGACAATGGCATGTTGATCTTAAATTCTTCGTGGCGCGGCGCGTTATCTCGAGGTTGTCTTGATGTAGGATTGGAATCACAACGCCCCGATTGGCGTGGTCGGTCTTGGCTCGGCTTTTCTGACCATACACAGCATTAGTTTCTTTCTTACCCCCAAAAGATCTCTTCGCAGCATTAGAAGATGACTCTACATGAATCTTTCCGTTCTTGATACCAGCTTCAATATGCTCTCCTGTCAATATCAACTCGGTGAAACCGGCTGAAGAGTTTCCAATCAAATGATTGAAGAATGGGCCTGTCAGGGTTCCCATAAACATATCAACCAACTCCCTATTGGACAAGGGTGGTTGAACTCTACCTGCTAGATCTCTCCACTTCTGAGCATACTCTTTGAACTTTTCATCACGACCCATAGACATGCTCTGTAGTTGCATGCGAGTGGGTGCCAACTCAGCATTGTACTCATACTGTCTGTAAAAAGCATCCGCTAAGTCACTCCAAGTACGGATACGGTCATTCTCCAGCTGATAATACCACTCCAATTGAGTTCCGGACAAACTCTCTTGAAAATAATGCATCCACAACTTTCTGTCATCAGTGTGGGGGTTGATCTTCTGAACATAGGACTTCAAATTTAGCTTTGGACAGGAAATGCCATCATATTTGGCAAAAATTGGAACTTTGAACTTTGGAGGAATCACCACACCATGGACAAGGCTCAGATCATCAAAATTCAGCTCGGACATCTTCAGGTTCTCTACAACATTTAGACGGTCTTCAAGTTGCTTGTACTTGTCATCTTCATCAGAGTACTGGTCATTATCATAGTGATCTTCTCTGTCTTTCTCAGGCTCACGCTGATCGCCTTCGTCATTGCCCTTGACACTTCCCTCAGTCTTGACACTTCCTTCTGAGAGCTCTATCCGGCTGACCACTTTAGGACCACCTTTGTAGCGTCTACCCATGTTGAGAACACCAACGACCCTCTTCTTTCTGTTGATGAGCTTCTTCAGATCTTCTTGGCCTTGGACCAAGCTAGTGAACATCTCCTGGAACTGAGCATTCTGAGCCTGGAGATCTTTGACAGTCTGTTCAAGAGCCATTTCTGCTAAAATAAATAGCGAGAGAATGAGAAAACCGATCTTCAATGTACCTGTTATGCGATGTTATGCTATGATATGCGATGTTTATGCAAATGCAATGCAATGTTTTCAAGGACCTTAAGGATTTAAATTTGTTAAACAAGCACGAACGAACATTTATTAGTCCTCTTTTTTTTATTATTTTTCTTTTTGAGTACAAAAGATAGTTCAAAACAATATAAGAAAAGCATAAAAAATACTAAAGCTCTAAGTCTCCCCCAGGCGCTTCCTCTTGGTACCGAGGTAGGCGTTGATGTTCCACTCCTCGTGAAGTAGCTTTGTCAACTCTAGTACCTTCTTCTCGCTTGCATAGCACTGAGCTTCGAATGTATCCCTTTCTTCTTTAAGCTGAATCCAGGATCTCTTCAAGTCTTCAAAATCAGTAGGCATGTCAGGATGGAGAACAGTATAGGGTACGTCACCTATAGCAACAGGTTCCATAATTACTGGTAAAACAGGCGTGAATGGCATCATGAGGTTTTGAGCTCGAGCTCTCACCCATTTGAGGTAAGGTTCCCAAGGAATGGAGTTCTGGTGCCCCAAAGTCTTGGTATCGGTCTTCTTTACCATGCCCCAAGCGTGTATGAACCTTCGTCGGTAATTCTGGAGATCGTGATTGTAGTCGAACACAATATCTTGGAGAAGCATATCATGAGGACCATCTCTTCGAGCAAAACCAAACTGACGTAGAGCTAGAGAAGTGTTGTAAGTAATACCTCCTCTTATACCAAGGAGTGATACATTAGGGAATTCTCCACAACGCTCAATGAATGTGAAGTCCTTTTGAGAGAAAAGACTCCAACAGATATCTGAATGAGAGAGTGACATTAGTCTTTGAGACCACTTCAATCTTTGTTCATTCTTCATTGTTGATGGAGGAAGGTGCGAAATAAACCACCTGGAAAGTAACGGTATACAACACATGAGAGTTCCTTGTCTTTTAGTAGTACGAGTGTGGAGAGAATGCAGAATGTCTCCAAGTAAAGTAGGCACAGGATTGCGAGTAAGAAACAACTTAATGGCGTTGACATCCATGAATTGATCCGAGTTAGGAAATAGAACCAAACCATAGATTAGCAAGGCCACAATGTCTTCGAATGCATGGAAACTCATAACTTTGAGGAATTCTCGGGCTTTCTTAATTAAGAACTTGGTAAGTAAACCCTTAACTCCGCTTCTGGTTTCCCAATTAGCTTCGATGTCTGAGCACTTTAGGTGTAATGTTGATGTGATGTCTTCGTACCTAGGAACCTTTTCTAAACCGGTGAGTGGCATTTGATCAAGAATAGGTATCCCAAGTAGCTTAGAGAACTCTTCTAAGGTAGGAACCAACTGATAATCTGAGAATGTAAAGCAATGGTGTTTCGGATCAAAGAACTGGAATAGGACATGCATCATATCTTCTTCAAAACCGGAGACAACCAAGTCAAGCAGATAACCATGTCTTTTGATGAACTGAGCATGGTCGGGAATTTCTGAAACCAATTCTTTGAGATGAGAAGGTATACCCATGAAGTTGATTCGGATAGTCTTTCTAGAAGCCATAATTCCCTACAAAACAGAGCAAAGATAAATCCCTAGGTCCTTGAAATAATTAGAAATGATATGCAATGCGATGATGTCATGATGTCATGTTTAGCACACACAAACAATTCACACAATGAGCCTAGGTTTAAGGCTTGCATGAGGTATAGGTGTTTACCCTACCAAAAGTTTGAGTTGGTTCATCCTGTCCTATAATAGTAACCGGGTTCTAGGAATCTCATATCATTGATCTTTCTCGTAGGCGTTTATTTCAATACGACTACCAAGTGGTCGACCCGAAAATATCCCAAAAGTCTGATCTTAATGAGTGTAGCATCGAGTATCAGCCAACCTCGGTCTGCACCAAAGCCGACCATCTCACTACCTTCTAATGGCCAAGATGGGTCAATTAAGGTTCTAAAAGTTTAGTTAGTGCTTGATGACACCACACAGAAGCCAAATACTATCCTCAACTTGGAAATGAAGAGTATCAGGACATCCAAAGTGTCACACTAACGTAGCCATCATGTTGACCATTTCGATATACGTCTAACGGTCGCGACGATTTATTGCTACTTACCTAAAAGGAAACCTGGATTCGGGTGTAGGATCCCCCACAAATATAATACCCAAGCAACCCTTAAAGATAAAGAATACAATTCAAATAGAAAGCAGTAAAAGTGATCTAGAAATCCCTAAGGTATTCTCTCTTTTAGGGTGTCTCCCCAGTAGAGTCGCCAGTTCTGTAATACGGTGAACTGACTTTGAGATTTTTTGTATCGCAAATGTGCGGATAGCAAGAGTCGCCACCGACTTTTCTTTTATCCAATTAAGGGAAGGTAAAAAGTACAGAAAAAGACCTTCGTTAGATTCTGAGTAAGGGAGAAGGTTATGAAAAGGGAAGGTATTAGCACCCCCTTTTCATCCGTAGTTATCTACGGGCTCTTAGTTGCTCTTAGATCATTTTCAAAAAAGTGATTTCTGTGTGTTTGACAAAAATGTTTTGAAAAGGCATTTCGCTTTGACTTTGTAATGATTCATGTAGGAATGTATACAAAGCGTTCGGAAATGTTTCATTTTGAAAAGTGTTTTAACTTTGACAAAAGTGTGAGGTATGAAAAGTATTTTGATAGAGCAAGCAACTAAAAGTCTTATTACCTACTCAGAATGGTCGTTTTCATGTTGTTTTACTTTCCTTTAGAATAGCGCTATCCATACCATTAGTTGGTAGGTAACCCTATTCGTTGGATGTAAGCGGGACATTCGTAGGGACATCGGATGGTCATAGAAGGCAAATTGTAGGAGTATCCTAGCACATTCGAAGGGACTATCATCATTTTTCGTAGGCGACAATCGAGGGTCAAGATCATGTATTCTTAGGCGACATCGTGGGTCTATGATCTTTGTATCGAAAGGACTATGATGATTTGTTTTGAAGGCAATAGTGCTAGGATACCTCTACGTTCGAGGGACTTGACCATTTGTATTCGTAAAGGCAACGAGAGAGAATTACCCTAAGGGGTGCATGTGTGAAAAGAGTGTGTTGATTTCAGGTATTTTATCTTGGAATTATGAGTGATCTATGTCCAATTTTATCTTGCCATACGCGCCTAATTACTAGCAGTTTCTAGGGTGCAGAAAGTAAATTGCGGAAAGTAAAGTGCGGAAAATAAATGTCCTACGCTATTACATGGCTTTGGGGAAGTTACATAATAAGAGTGCAGAAAATAAAAGTCTTAATTAAACTATTACGTCCCATAGGCAGTTACATAATTGAAAAAGAAAAGCAAGAAAAATCGTCCGAAACGTTACAACCTGTGAACAGATGCATAATCGGAAAACGGAAGAAAATTGCATAAGAGGAAAATGTTAGTAAAAACAAATATTTTTGAATGAGGAAAAAGGTTTTATGTTAGTAATGACATTAATATGATAAGATAATTTTTTGGTAATTTTCTGAATCGGTTTGGCAATTTAAAAACAATTAAAAGTCATTTAAATGATTAATTAGTAATTAAATAAAATATGCATGCAAAAATAATAATTTTAATATTAAAAATTAAATAAGTATTTTTCTGATGATTATGCAAAAAATAAATATTTTTGGTGTTTTTTAGATGCATGATAAAAAATATTAAAGATAAATTAAATAGTATGAAAAATATTAAAGAAAATAGAAAATATGATAATATAATGTTAGTTTTCTAACTTGTAAAAAAACATATGCCATGGCTGGGAATCGAACCGGTGACCCTTCCTTCATACCTACGCGCCTTGACCAACTGAGCTAGAGTGTCCACGTGTTCAAGAATTGAAACGAATTGTTTTTAAACGTTCTTGCTCCCTGGGAATTCAAATCACGCGCGAAGAACACCTTCTTCTTCGTTTGAATTTCTGGAAACTTAGCGTCGGCTAAGTTCGACGCTATGGCTCCTGCATATTTCAAAAACTCCATACAAGCAATATAAATGGATTGTGAGTACATGAATCGATTGCAAATGAAATTCTAAACACACTGGTGGCATTCATTTGGTCCAATTTTTCCGTTTTAAGGAAACCCTAAATTGGTTCAGAAAACCCTAACTATGGTGAATCACGTTTCATGCCATGAAAATGCAATTGGATTGTCCAGAAAGCTTGCAAACTTCAAACTAAACACAAAGCAAACATCAAAACACGTTAAAAATGCATGAATGATAGAAATCGAAATTTGAAAAAGTATGAACCAACCAAATCGTGTTTTCTCAATTCTTGATGTTTTTGAGAGATGTAAAGGTCTGGATCGACTCAAGAGGCTTCGAGGAATGCAATGGATGGTTTAGAATTGACTGAAACAAGCTGGAACTAGGGCTGCCACTTGCTTGAAGAGCACGGTTTTTTGACTTTAGGTTAGGGTTCTTTTGAGCAATTTTTCTGTTTTTGTTCATGTTGTATGCATTGTAAATTTATAATAGATGGATTTTGGGCTGATTTGAGGAACAAATAATGATCAATCAATGCAAAAATTATTTGATTTTGTACAAAATCAAATCTTCCTTTTTTGATCCAATTTCAATCAAATTCTTGCCAAATCAATGCAAATTTCGAAATTTGTCATCTTGTGTGAGTTACTTGGATCTCAAGTATGAGAGAAAAATCAACTTTGCATTTAATTTTGATTTTATACCTTATTTTTTAATTTAATTTGTTTTTAAATGAATAAAATTCAAATTAAATAGAAAAATAAAGACAAAATTCGTGGCATTGGGCTTGAAGGTTCCAAATAGGATAATGAACAAGTTTAAACCAAGAAAAACAAGGCCCATTTGCAAAATTTTGGATTTTGACAAGTATTTCTCTTTGTGCACCTCTTCAAAAATGCCCAACTTGTGCAAGGTGTATTTTGCTCAATTTTCCACATTTTTGAGTGTTCTTAGAATTTTTAGAAAGCTCTAAGTGTCCTCTAAACAACCTCTTTGGTTTCATCTCAATTGGAGTTTCCATGCTCAATAAAACTTCAATACAAAAAGTTGACTTTTTGTTGACTTTGAAAAGGACGTGTAATGTTTTGATCCATATCTTCAAAACGAAGCATTTTTTGAACATTCTTGTGAGACATGAAGTTGTAGAGAATTGAATTTCCTTCAAAATGAGAGGTGGTGGAAAAATTTCTAAGAAAGTATGAAGAAGTTATGCTCAGTCAAAGTTTAGTTGACTTTTCACTAGAAAACCCTAATTTGGAAAGTTTGACTTTTGAGCAAATCTTGAGTTTTCTTGATGAATCATGATCAACCCTTGATCAAATGATGAATGTGACTTCAAAATGAGGATGTTGACCAAAAATCAGAAAGTTTGATGTATGTTGACCACAGCTTGACTTTTTGTCCATCTGTTGATTTTCAACCATCGAGCAATTGTGCGAAATTTGACTTGTGAGGCTTGAAACTTGACATGGAGAATCTTTGAAGCATATGAGGAGGCATGATGACCATTGGAGATGTTGGAAGTCCGTCTGGATCTGAGAATAGCCAAACCCTAGTTTGGGTTGATTGTCTAGGAAAGGGTTTGTCTGATCAACCTTTGAGGAATCCTTGAGTATAGATGTATGAAATGTCTTGAGGAGTAGGAGGGAAAATTTTGGGGTATGACAGCAGGGACTGAAGTTTCACCTTCTTCACTGATGCGTCACAACAGTAACATCTTACCAGTATATCCCATGCCTCCTTCGACGTCATCGAATCAACAATCTTCTCAAACACGTTTTCATCCACACACTGATGGATATAGAACAAAGCTTTCTGATCCTTCTTCATCATACCTCTTTCTTCAGTTTTCTGTTCTTCAGTAGCATCTACTGCTACTGAAACATAACCATCTATTACCAGCTCAAAAACATCTTGAGCACCAAAGAGAAATCGCATCTGTATCATCCATCCGTTCCAGTTTTTACCATTAAAAACTGGAAGTTTAGTGTTCAAACTACTGCTTCCACTCACCTTAAACCTTGCAGAAAAATTTCTTATAAATCTTAGTTCTCACTCAGTGTTTCCCAAAACCCACAAAATCAATATGATCTTATTCAAACACACAGCTCACAATCACTCGTGTTTCTCAGAAATTTCAAGAACAACCAAGAGCTCTAGATATCAATTGTTGGTGCAAGGTGATGAAAGTGGAGGAAGAAGAGAGAAATAATAAATGATAAAGATGACTACAACTGATTGGTAAAAAGAATTGAGTTAATTTTAATGAAGCATAGGAACACCTATTTATACACAAAAGTAGCAAGTGGAAGGATGTCACGTAGGTCCTAAAAAATGAGATAACCTCACATCTAAGTTATTTCTAAAAAGAAAATACTAAATTATCCTCCAGAAGTTCAATTCCTTCTGGACAAAATATTAGAAGCTTTTGAACATCAGAACTTCTGACTAACCCTCAGAAATTCTGAATATGAATTACTCTCTGATAACAATATTTTCCTTAAGTTTATTATATTTTCCTTAAGTTTATTCAAAATAAAATATTAGAAGCTCTGAATATGAATTACTCTCTGATAACAATATTTTCCTTAAGTTTATTCAAAATAAAATATTAGAAGCTTCTGAACATCAGAACTTCTGACTGACCCTCAGGAATTCTGAATATGAATTACTCTCTGATAACAATATTTTCCTTAAGTTTATTCAAAATATGTTTCTTAAGTTTATGATTAACCATTGTTAGGATTTCCCATTGCAAACCTTGACATGCAACAACAAGAAGAGACTTATGAGTCCAAATCAATTTTGGAGTAGCATATTAATTTCTCAAATATTTTTTATTGATTGTGTCTTATGAGTCCAAATTACCACATTGCATCAAAGTGATTTTTATCAACTCCGCTTCAATCATGATTATAAATAAGCAATTTAGAATTGACCCCACTAATTTATATTATTTTATTTGTATTAAAAGAAAATTAATTTTTAATGTATAAAAAAATTCATTTTTTCATGAGAATATTTTAATGATAAGAACATTTCTTATATTCAAACTCCAATAGCAAATTAAAATAAATAACATAATTTATGATTAAGCAATGAACCAGCAACCATGCATTGAAGATGATGCTCTTACGGTTTTTGTATGAGTGGATCATATTCAACATCAATATCTAACCAACCAAACATTATAGGTGTTCCCAGTGTCATGAATATTGAACGTCATGAATTACTCTGAATCAAAAGAATCAGAGATCATTCCAAAGACCTGAAACAATAACTAAGCAATTCTGATTAAAGTTATAGTACTTCCTAAAGTAAAGTAAACTACCCCAAGAATAATATTTTTTATCAAATATCAATCCCCTAAAAATAAATTGTCAGCAAATCAGTCTAATATCAAGTAAATCCTCCCGTTCAACCCACAAACTTTTCCTCATGCCATTGGCAGAAGCGTTCCAGAGCATCCCTCATCCAAGCATGCCGAAGGCTTCCAAGTGCCTCTGATACAGTCAACCAACTCCTATTTCTGGTATCTTGCTCAGGCCACAGCTCAAGTTCCTCCTTGACAAATAAAGCGAACATTGCTGCTTTACACAACCCTTCTGGACTGAACTCATCTTGGTGGGTCTTACTCCTAAACTCGTAGAAGCCAAGACATTCCTAACACCATATAACCACAAGTTTCAGCCATTGGTTTGCAAGTATACATCCAAATAACAAGATCAATATGGAAATGTAGCAATATTAATCCACCGGCTTACAATTAAAATAACTAAATCAGAGTGTGATTAAATTTTTAAGGGATAGCATTAAAAGAGTGAAAGAATCAAAACGCAAGCCAAGACAAATAGATAATTCCAAAAACATGTAATACTTTTTGCTCACATCTGAAATAAATGCTGGAAAAATTTTAAAAAGTGATAATATTCAAATCCAAGCAAAGTTGAGAAAACACCATTGCAAATATCAAAAGTGACCAATTTACAGCAACAAGGAATACTGTGAGAAGATGATATGACTTTATTATATGCACCAAACTTATGTTCCCATTATGAGATATCAAAACATTCAGACTCTTTAACCCGTCATGATATTAGAGAAGCTCAAAAAGCATTATTGCGGAAACTCAAAAGTTAATAAATTCACATTTCTCACCATTAGATCTCCACGAACTCCTGCTTCTTCTATAGCTTCTCTTACAGCAGCCTCTTCAACAGTTTCATCATTCTCCCAACCTCCCTTTAATGGAAAAACAACATAACAATCAGAAAATGACATCTCCACTTAGGGTCCATTCAAAAAACAAAACCAGATTAAGTTACAAAACACAGCATAAATGAGAAGCAGCAAACAATTTAAACGGAAATGTAAAATGCACTTGATTATGCAAAATAATTTTTGAAAGAATCATATTTCAAAAAAGTGTTCTGGTCAATAGATTCAGTATAGGTACTTAACAAAAAATTACAATAGATTTGATTTACTCAATGAGCATCTAATCTTTCATAGTTCAGTAAAGGTCCCTATACCTAAAAGGATTATGTACAAGGGTAGTATTATGAACAGAATCCAGTGATTTTACCATCTCATCACAAGCGAAGACAAAAAAAAATGAACCAATTTAACAATGTAACCAGAACAGAAAATGGTCAATAGGTTAACAAAGCCCCTACTTTTATACACTGGGTATATGGGATGAGCAGTTCCGGAATTATTTGAGCGTTAAAACATTGAATACATGATGAAGCTATTTTATTACCTAAACAAACAAGCTTGAATTTGAAGTCAGGTTCAACTATATTGAGAGAGGTCAGCCGCTTAAATAGATATCAGTTATCTTGAGCGATAAGTCTTTGTAATTGTGCATAGGGAATGCATTGGTTTACAGGAAACAAGATTTCATTCTCTAAGACATCTTTATGAATACAAAACTATTTTTATTTTACTTCATTTTCTAGAGTGGACTCTCACAATCCATGACCACCAACGTCAGTCAATTCCAAGAAAAGAGCTATAGTACAAAAACAACCTAATGCAATTGATATGCTCTTTCTAATAACTCACCGGTAGCAGGACCATAGGAGAGATTTCATTTAGTTCCCTTTTAAGAATACAAAGCAATATTTTGGTAATGTAATGCTAATATCAATGACTGAAATGAACAAAACTGCATTACTTTGCAAAATACAATTTTAGAGCAAATTTAAAATATCATGATAATCAATGTATAGCATAAACTCATACCAACCATAACAATAACCAAACAGGTTTAAGTGTCATTTCAAACATTATATACCTTTGGAAATAAAAGACCTGGCCCACTAGGTGAATTAATTAGAAGCACTTCAACAATCTTCTCAGAACTAGAGTCGTCTTCACAACTTTTATACCTAAAGGGAACACACCTGCAACCCAATTGACATTTAGAAAACAGAACTTGAAGAGTATTATATATCCAAAACAAGTGTTACATAGAAATGTAAACATCAAGCAATCCCTATCTAAAAATATTTGATATCATAATAAAAGCTGATTAATAGGAAGGATAATGAAATTCCATTTGTTGTTAGTTACAGTCACTTTGCAAATCAAGCAAATTCACAGTTCAAAGAAATATACAATTTCCAGTCATTTGCTATTTATTATCTGCATACAACTATTTAAATACTACTAAACAGTTGGCTTTTCGAGTTATAACCAGCAAGGTAACAAACTAGAGGTGAACCTAAAGCCATCAAGATTGCTGAAAAATCAGAGGGTTAAAACTACATTTAATTAGTAATCTAAGAATAAAATTACACTTAATTAAGCCAAGAAAATCACTTGGAAGGACGGTTGAGAACGGAAAATATTACATGTAATCTTTAAAATCAACGAAACTTTTCAAGTGTTGTCATAATGCACAAGCATAGTTGTCATACATTACAACCTATGAAATAGGTGTGTAGCGGTGTCCAACACTGGTATGACACCGGAAAAGTCAAACAAGTGTTCCAAAAAAACATTTTTTTCTTTGCTTCGATACTCTTGGAATCGGTGTCTGACACTCATACAACACGTGTCAGACAATTCGGACAAGTGTAAAAAAACTGTTTTTTTATTGCTTCAACAAGACGATAACATGTATTGAAGCAATGCTATCAATGAAGAATCAAAGAAATTAATCTTGATTAGAATATTTTTAACTTTCTTTAATAATAGATTGGTAAATAATATTTAACTACTATCATATATGTATCGGTGATGGTGTCCTATGTTTTTGACATTATCAGTGTCGAAGTGTCTATGTTGGTAGATGACCAGGTAATCTTGTAAAGAAAATCCTATAGGAAGTGTAAATACATACATAGCACATACACATATTATTATCAAAATAATGTATTATTATCAAAATAATTTCATAAATACATACACACACAGTACATCACAAAAGTGCCTAACACATGAGATGGCATGAACAAATATTAATATTACATATTATCAAAAAAAAAAAAAAAAATTATCAGTAGACGAAGTGAAAATAACCAATAAAACGCCAGACACAACCGTGAGTACCAGGGTTTGAAACCCAATGATGACGTCCAACCTAACAATATGTCAAGTTGAATTAGGATTTGCGAACATTTTTCTTAATTTTAATGTAAATCATCCATATATTATTTAAATAAATTGGTAACAACAAGCCCCTTCAATAGATAATTGGATTTCGTAATTGCGCCATAAAAAGCCATAATAGAGACATGCATCAACATCAAAAAACATCAACCTCAACCAAAAATAAAATAACACCAAAACATCACCATCAACAAGACCAAATCGTAATTTCCCAAACACCAAACACTAAACAAACAAACCTTTAGGCAAGAAAACGACATTTTTAACTTTACACAAAATTATTAATTATCATTATTATTAAATAAATTCTATAAAACAAAAAAATTAACAATACATAAAAAAATAAAAAAGAAATTGGAAGGAAGGGGAAAATCGCATTACCCAGCAACAAGACGATAACCGTCCTCATACCGTTGCTGATGCCGACCCGTACGAGCAACCAAATCAGACATGATAGCAACAAACAAAAACAGAATCAGAACAATGTAGCAGTTTCTTTGGCCATTGGAATTGAAATCGAAATGATAGAGAGGCGCGCGAATCACGAAGCTGTTATCGCCCGCACTCGATTACGATCCCAAGAACGAACACATTTTGGTTTTTAGGGTTTGGTTTTGGGGAAAAGGGGGAAATGAAGAAATGGGTGAGGTGAGAGAGAGAATTGAGAGAAATGAAAAAGAGAAAGAAGGAGCGGTTAGAACGGATCAAATGGGTCAAAGTCACGTGGATTGTGGTCAACATGTGAGGCGTTTCGGGATATTGGATGGAGGTTGGTTTGCTGTGGGTGACGCACACGGTATTGTAGTACAGTGCCCAATTATGTGGTGACACGTGGGGATGCTGTGAGTGCATGCGGTGGGAGCTTGGTTGGTGAAGTAATGGATTACGGAGCGTCATCAGCCGGCCCAAAGAACTGGCACCCCATACTTTTCATTAATTTTAAAATTGTCCTTAGACAAAATTAGGTTAAAACTTTCGTATCATTTAAAATTTTTGCTACTTCATTCAAAATTGTTCATAAAACTTATACTTTTTTTTAATTTCTGATATCTTTATAACAATATAGGTATTTTTTAATAAATATTATGTGATATTGAAAATTTTAACCAATGCAAAAATTTATGATAGTTCAAATTTTTCAACGATTACGATTTTATTAAAAAATTTGTATGGTTGTGAAACAACCGGCTGAACATCATCCAATACAAATATCAATGAAGTCGTCATTAAACGTTTTTTATCCCGCGAGAGGAAAGGAAAACATCGAATAAATTTGAAAGGGGAGAAATCGCAGTCTTACGACCAAGAGATCGGGGTAAGAGAGTCTATTACGCGAGGGGAAGAGATTAGCACCCCACGCACCCGTAATACTCTACGGTATCCACTTATATTTTCTATCTAAGGGGTGTGTTATATCTATTTATCGCTTAATCACTACAATGCATGTGAAAGAAAGGAAAATAAATAAAACATAGGGAAAAGAATGAAGTATTTACAAAGTTTGCTCGATCGAACCCCGTGACAAGATGCCTACGTATTCCCTCGTGCAATGGGAAAGTCAGAGCGCTGTAGTTCGGCTCACATTTTTTGTGGGTTGCAATTGTTTTTATAGGAAGTTCGATTTCGCGTCCTTACAATTGCAACTCGTGCTAGGCATTGCAGCTATAAGAAGTCTTATGCTCGGCCGCTCGCACACATAGAAATTTGTTTAGACTTGAAAGGGAACACCCTTTTTGAAAAGGTTTTAAACACAAAAAGCGCCCGTAGGCGAAAAAGGTTTGCAGTGAGGTTGATTGTTTTTACCTTTGAGAAAGGAGTTTAACCATTATTAAGTGTTTTGTTTTTGAAAGGAAAAGAATGTTAGAACATAGGTTGGTTCTAATCATATCTTAGAGTTTTGATGATAACAAGTGAAATAAATTTTGTATAATAGATATGATACTCTGATGTATATTGTTTTCATTTCAGATAATGTTCTGACTCAAGCACTCAAGAATATATAAATATCAAATTATGTTGAGCAAACAAGTAGTTGAAGTTCTAATGAAGAATAGAACTTCTGGTCATGCACGCTGAAAAGCAAACTCTGAAGGAAGCATGCTAGCGCAACCTCCGATAGAAGCACCAAAGAATGTTCTGATTAGAAGATGTTTGAACAAGGCTCAGAAGATCATGAAGTATTAGTACGTCATCTTCTAAGACAAAGTCTGCTGCAGTAACGTTACCCTACTAAGCTAAGACAGCTGAAGTACTCGAGTGGTTCAACTTTCAAGGTTCATTGAGTAAACAAAACACGTGAAGCTAAACAAATTAATTACACTTTCCAGTACCCAAGACACGCAAACGTTGCAACGGACAGAATCAAGAAGTTCTATATAAAGTGCAACATCCAAAGAAGAAACACAACAATTCATTCATAGAGAACTTACGCTGCCAAAGTTGAAATCATTATTCTGTGAAGTTTATTTCTAAGTTTTGAGCTTAATCTTCTTGTGTAAAAAATCACTTTTGTGATAAAGTTTTTTTAAGAAGCAATTGTAAACACTTGATCTAGAAGTTCTTGTGTAATTGTTCCTTGAGAGACCAGTTGGGTCAGATTTCTCAAGAGGGATAGGACTAGTTGAATCTTAGAGGTGTTAGTCACTTGCAGTTGGCTTGTGCATTGTTGTTAGTCACAACAATTGGTTGCGCAGTTGTAATCTTTTGATTATAGTGGATTAAGTCCTCATTGAGAGAGGCACAATCACCTTGACGGGTGGACTGGAGTAGTTTGAGTTTCAAACGAACTAGGATAAAAATCCTTGTGTGTTTAGTCTTGTTGTTAAGTGAAATAAAAATTTAAAAGGAAAAAACTTATTCACCCCCCTTCTATGTGTTTTCTAAGCCTTCAATTGGCATCAGAGCTCTTGGTTCTAGGTGCAAACACTTAACAGTGTCAGATAAAGATCTAGAAGGAAAACACAAATGGCAACAGATTACAACAACATCAACACTAAACCTCCTATGTTTGATGGAGAGGATTTTGAATACTGGAAGGATAGATTAGGAAGCTTTATTTTAGGCTATGACCCTGATCTTTGGGATATTGTTTTGGATGGCTACAAACACCTAGTAGACAAGGACGGAAACAAGATAGAAAGAAAAGAAATGGACAAAACATAGAAAGCAAAATTTAAGAATCATCACAAATCAAGAAATATTCTGTGGAATGCTATTTCAAAAATAGAATATGAAAAAATTACAAACAAAGACACAACATATGATATCTTTGAGTCACTCAAAGTGTCACATGAAGGAAATGCTCAAGTCAAGGAAACTAAAGCTTTGGCGCTTATCCAGAAGTATGAGGCATTCAAAATGGAGGAAAATGAATCCATTGAGCCAATGTTCTCAAGGTTTCAAACCTTAACTGCTGGCTTGAGAGTGCTAAATAAAAGATACACCAAGGCTGATCATGTAAAGAAAATCATCAGAAGCTTACCCAAAAGATGGGCACCAATGGTGACAGCTTTCAAATTTTCAAAAGATCTGAACGCTATATCCTTAGAAGAACTTATCAGCATGCAGAGGAGTCATGAAATAGAGCTTGATGAATTTGAGCCTCATAAGAAAGGTAAGTCAGTTGCTTTGAAATCTACTAAATAATTTGATGTTAATGCTTTTCAGGCTGAAGATGGAAGCTCTGAAGATTCAGAGTCAGAATAAGATGAGTTATCTATGCTTTCCAGAAGGATAAATCAAATGTGGAAACACAGGCAAAAGAAGTTCAGAAACCACAAAAGATCTGAAGATAGAGGAGAATCTTCTGGATACAAGAAGTTCAGTAAAAGAAACATCACGTGCTATGAATGCAAATAACCTGGACGTTTCAGAAGTGAATGTCCCAAATTGCAGAGAGAAAAACCAAAGAAAAGGTTTGAAAATAAGAAAGGAATGATGGCCACATGGGACGACTCAGAATCTTCTGAAGCTGAATCTGACTCAGAAGATGAGCATGCCAACCTAGCTTTCATGGCCACAACAGAAGATGACTCAGGCTCTGAAGCAGAACCTGATGAGGTATTTTCTGAACTCTCTCGTGCTGAACTGGTAGATAGTCTATTAGAACTTTTGGAAAATAATAGTCCGCTCAAGATCAAATACAAGAAACTTAAAAAGAGTCTATTATCTGAGATTGAACAACTCAAAGCAGAAAATGCTGAACTTAAAGAAAATAACATTAAACTTAAAGATGATTTTCAAAAAGTTCAAAAAATCCCTAGTTCAGATACTGCTTTAAGTTCAAAAGATATTCTTAAAGAATATGACTATAACTTTCAGAAGTTTCTGACTAAAAGCATAGATAGAAGCAAGATGACTTCAATGATCTATGGAGTTAGTAGAAACAACAGAAAGGGAATTGGATATGAAACTCCCAGAGGGAAAGAAGCATATCAACCCAAATTCGTTGATAAAATGACTATCACATACAAACCATTGTACAAATAGTTCAGTTATGGTCATACACATGATATAAAATACACTTCTCATTCTGAAAGATTTTATGTTAAACCAAGGTTCAAATAGAATCTTAGAAACTCTAACCAGAAAGGACCCAGAAAGATATGGGTACCTTAAGAAAAAATAATCTATGTTGGAGATTTCCTTAACGATGAAGTTGAAACACCAATCATGGTACCTGGACTCTGGATGCTTGCGACATATGACGGGAAGAAGGTCTATGTTCCAAAGTTTGGAACTTAAACTTGGAGGTGAAGTAAAATTTGGAGGTAACCGGAAGGGAAGAATCATTGGTTCTTGAACCATTGGAAACGGTAACCTCCCCTCTATTTCTAATGTTCTGTTAGTAGAAGGATTAGCGCATAATCTATTGTCCATAAGTCAATTAAGTGACAATGGTTATGACATTATTTTTAATCAAAAGTCATGTAGAGTTGTAAGTCAAAAGGATGGGTCAATTCTCTTTTCTGGCAAGAGAAAGAACAACATTTACAAAATTAATCTTTCTGATTTAAAATCACAAAATGTAAAATGTCTTATGTCAGTAAATGATGAACAATGGGTCTGGCACAGAAGGTTGGGACATGTTAGCATGAGAAAAATTTCTCAAATTAACAAACTCAATCTGGTCAGAGGACTTCCAAATTTGAAGTTCAACTCAGAAGTTCTGTGTGAAGCTTGTCAGAAGGGAAAGTTTTCAAAATCCTCTTTTAAATCTAAAAATGTTGTTTCTTCCTCTAGGCCATTAAAACTTCTACATATTGATCTATTTGGACCAGTGAAAACCGTATCCATTAGATCAAGAAGTATGGATTGGTCATTATAGATGACTACAACAGATGAACATGGGTAAAGTTCTTAAAACATAAGGATGAGTCACATTCTCTGTTCTTTGACTTTTGTAACCAAGTTCAGAATGAAAAAGAGTTTAGAATCATAAAGGTTAGAAGTGATCATGGTGGTGAATTTGAAAATCAATTTTTTGAAAAATATTTTAAAGAAAATGGAATTTCTCATGATTTCTCTTGTCTTATAACTCCCCAACAAAATGGAGTTGTGGAACGAAAGAATAGAACTTTACAAGAAATGGCCAGAACTATGATCAATGAAACCAATATGGCTAAACACTTCTGGAAAGGACCTGTGAACACAACGTATTATATTCAGAATAGAGTTTCTATAAGACCTATTCTTGAAAAGACTCCCTATTAATTGTGGAAGGACAAAAAGCCCAACATTTCTTATTTTCATCCATTTGGATGCACTTGTTATATTTTAAATACTAAAGAACACTTGAACAAGTTTGATTCTAAAGCACAGAAGTGTATTCTTCTTGGATACTCTGAATGCTCAAAAGGATATAGAGTGTACAATACAAAACTCTGATTGTTGAAGAACCAATCAAAGTAAGATTTGATGATAGGCTTGGCCAACAAAAGCCAAAGCAGATTGAAAATGTTGCAGGTACAGAAGTTCATTTACCAAACTCTCAAGGGACAGAACAGAAGGACAACTCAGAAGTTCCAGTTGTTGAAGAAGTTCTGGACAACTTAAGAATCTCTGAAGAACCTTCACAAAGAAGATTTTCAAGAATCACTTCAGCACATCCAGAAGATGTCATCATTGGAAAGAAGGATGGTCCTATCAGAACTAGGTCTGCTCTAAGGAATAATGAGGAATCACTGTTTGGTCTGGTTTCTCTTATTGAGCCAACTTCTATTGATGAAGCTCTTCAAGACAATGACTGGATTATTGCCATGCAAGAAGAACTGGATCAATTTGCAAGAAATGATGTGTGGGATCTTGTTCCAAAGCCTAAAGGATTTAATCTTATTGGAACTAAATGGGTATTCAGAAACAAATTAAATGAGCAAGGAGAAGTTGTCAGAAACAAGGCACGATTGGTAGCACAAGGTATAGTCAACAAGAAGGTATTGGTTATAATGAAACCTTTGCTCCATTTGCCAGGTTAGAGTCTATCAGATTATTAATCTCTTTTGCTGTTCAAAATAATATTACTTTATATCAAATGGATGTCAAAAGTGCATTTTTAAATGGCTATATAGAAGAAGAAGTTTATATCCGTCAACCTCCTGGTTTTGAGGATTCAAAATTTCCAAAACATGTCTTTAAACTCAAAAAATCTTTATATGGGTTAAAACAAGCTCCCAGAGCTTGGTATGAACGTTTAAGCAATTTCCTTTTAGAAAATAATTTTACCAGAGGAAAAGTGGACACAACTCTATTCAAAAAGACATTTAAAAATGATATTCTTATCTGTCAAATCTATGTAGATGATATTATCTTTGGAACTTCTAATGTATCTCTTGGAAGAGAATTTGCTGAGTTTATGCAGGCAGAGTTTGAAATGAGCATGATGGGAGAATTGAAATTCTTTTGGGAATTCAAATCAATCAATGTTAAGAAGGTACTTACATACATCAAACTAAGTATGTCAAATAACTTCTAAAGAAATTCCAACTATCAGAAAGTAAGGAAGCAAAGACCCCAATGCATCCTATATGCAATTTGGGAAAAGATGAGGTAAGTAAGAAGGTAGATCAAAAACTCTAGAGAGGTATGATTGGTTCTCTTCTTTATCCAACTGCATCTAGGCTAGATATTCTATTTAGTGTGTGTTTATATGCAAGATTCCAATCAGATCCCAGAGAATCTCACTTAGCGTTGTTAAGAGAATTCTATGGTATCTAAAGGTACTACTAATGTTGGAGTGTTACGAGAAAATCCAAAGAGTTTTAATTAGTAGGTTATTTTGATCTGATTATCTTTGGAGACAGTAGAATGAAAAAACACCTCTAGAAGTTATCAATTCCTTGGTGAAAATCTGATCTCTTGGTACAGCAAGAAGCAAGCCACCATTGCACTTTCAACCACTGAAGCAAAATATGTAGCTGCTGTTGGTTGTAGCACTTAGATGCTCTAGATGAAGAGTCAACTAGAAGACTATCATCTGTATAAGTGTAAGATCCCTATCTTCTGTGGTAATACTTTTGCAATTTGCCTCTCTAAAAATCCAATTTTACATTCTAAGGCAAAGCATATTGAAATAAAACACCATTTCATAAGGGACTATATTCAAAAAGGAATTTTGAGTTTAAACTTTGTAGATACAAACCATCAATGGGCTGATATTTTCACTAAACCTCTTTCTGAAGATAAATTTAAATACATTTTGAAAAATATAAGTATGGAAGTATGCCCGGAATGAAATTTTTGTTCACTTTCAATATAGTCAGAAGTTATGTTTTTGAACGATCTAATTAACATCTCTTCAGAAGTTAGAAGAGAAGTTCAATTAGAAGCCATACATAGAAGTTCTGAAATAGTTTCTATATTTCATTACAAGTATGGTTCAGAAGTTCCACATATCAAACAGCTGATATGCTTTTAACCTAGAATATTGTACACGTGTTCGTAGTTTCTGATAGGTTACTCACACGCGTGCTAGCTATTGACATAATGCTCTTAGGTAACTGTTGATATTTAATCAAATCTCAAGAAATCCCTATAATTGTCAGACGCTACATTAATGCACATGATGATTAATTCGTCTCTTAATTCTTTTTAATTTTCTTTTAACTGATTTTTAAACGTTCCATTTTCGTGTATTTTCTCTATAAATACTCTATTAAAAAATTCTTCTCTCTTTTTTTCACTCTTCAAAATCTTTTATGCATTTCTGCCTCTTCTTCTCTCTTTTCAAAAACCCTAAACCCAAAAAGCTTCAACCCAGAAATTCATCAATGGCTTCAAGTTCCAACAACCCAAAAACTCATACTTCTAATCCTTCAGAAACCAACGTTCCATCTATTTCTCAACCATCTGAGAGATACGTTGTTCCTGGAAGAACAACCCGAATTCCTGTTGAGAAATTGGAAGTTGTGTGTGAACTGATAATAGATTTGGTGAATCTCAAAGACAATGGCTTCAACCTATTTCCTGTTGTGGAATTCCAAGGGTGGATGAATTTCTTTGATCGTCTTGTTGGTCATGTTTATCCAAACCTTATCAAAGAATTATGGATTCACGTTGTAGCCACCCCAAAGCCATTCTCTCTTTTGTAATGGGTAAGGAGATTTCTATCACTAAGAATGTTATCAGAAGATTTATGGGTCTAGAAGGAGAGGGCGAAATTGGAGTTCCAGAAGGAAGGATTGATTTGGAACCTGTTAATGCTGAAATATTTACTTCTGGAAAAGCTTATACAAAAATCAAGGATTTGAAGGACATCTACAAGATTTGGGCCAAGATTTTTCATGGTTGCATACATCATAGAAAGGAAACAAGTTCACCATATTACATCAATGCAGATCAGCAATATTTGCTATTTTGGGTAGGAACTAATGTTAAGGTGGATTTACCCTATCATTTGTTCAGACATATCTGGCTACATGTAAAGGAAACAAGATAAGCAGAAAGAACTAGAAATCCTAAGGCTAAGAGAAACAGGATACCTCTGGCCAGACTGATTTCAGACATTCTGACAGAGAATGGTCTGATAGTGCACTTAGAAGATGTTAAACTGCTGAAGGAGTTGGATCCTACATGCGGAAAAATCTGGAATGACAAGAATCTTGTGAAGAGAAAGATCATTGAGAGACTTCTGGATGAACCCACTTCATTAGCTTGGGGTTCTGTCACGAAGAGGAGAGTTCCAGTTGCTGATTTCCCAACGTTTGACTCAAAAGCTCATCAGTTGACTATTCAAAATTACATCGGAACTGGAAAGAGGAAAGGAATTCAAATTAATCCAGCCTGGGTGCAAGGCATAGATTCTCTAAGACCTGTTAGGAAAATTAGGAAGAGGAAAGATGATGAAGAAGGAACTTCTGCTAGACCATAAAAGTCTCAGAAGAAGAAGAAAAGACAGTCTCATGTACACCATCTGGTCATATTTCTGTTTCTAATACTGCTAGTATTTTAACATCTACTGCACCAACAACAACTTCAACCTTTATTCCCCCAACATCACACACTACAAAAGAAACCCTAGAAACCATAGATGTAGACATAGATTTTACTGCACCTTCAGAAACTCTAGAACTTCCATCTTCTGATATTGATAACTTTGACACCCTTAACACAGAACTTCCACCATCCTCCACTATAACACAAACCACACCAATCATCACTTCCCAAAGCTTACAATAGGAAATTCCTGTATCTGCTCCCCACTCACTTAATCCAAATGCACCACCATCCCCAACTATTTATCCACATCCAGACAATAGTGAATGGAACTCAGATGTTCCATCCTGGGTATTACCTAGAATAAATACTCCTCTGCAAACTAAATTTCCAAGTCCTCTACCCAAAAAAAATCTTTTTCCAGTCCCCAAATCATCCACACATATCACTACTTCCTTTGCTGAACCAACACCTACAGAACTTCCTCAACACACCTCCTTAGAACTTGATCCACTCACACCTTGCCAAACCATGATTCCAACAAAAATTCCACCTATTCCCTCAACAGAACATACCACCATCACCATAAAACTTCCACATCCTAACTCCCCAGAAACTATTGAACCTACATCTGTTCCCACTCCAGAACTTCCATATCCACAAATTCCTGACTCACCAGAATTTATAAAGACCATAGTTAATCTTAACTCTCTCACCCGAATTTCCAAACCTGTGCATGCAAATGTTAGTGTATTTTTGTAGAAGTTTGAAATAGAGATGCTAAATTGGCTAGAACTGCTACCGAAGAATGATTATGCCAACAACCTGAGTCCCTCTGCATCAGCTAATTTATGGACAACCTTCAAAAGGAGATTCAATGTTGAATGCCTTAAACTCAAAGAGATGTTTTATTCTCATGTTTATGAGAAATTTTCTGAGTGTCTGAATGGTTTGAAGAAGGAAGCCTACATAATCTAGAACAAGAAGCCACTTCTGACTTGGAAATACTCTATGGCAACCACCGAATACATGGATATTTTGATGATGAATCCTCGATTCAGAAATTGCTTATCCAAACTCTGGAGCTTTGGTTTTGTACAAGCCTCTTAGTTTTTTTCCCAAAGAACCAAGGAAGAAAGTGTTGACTCTAATGGTTGATCTTGATACACTTTTCTAGCACCTACATCCCGGATCTCTGCGGTACCTCGGGTTTCCAGAGGATGTTAACTCCACTTCTATTGTTCTGGAAACTCTGAAGGAGTTGAAGAAAGAAAATGAAGATGTCATAGCACGTATGGATAAACACGATGAGACAAATAAGGAAATCAAGACGTGGATGCAGAAGCAAGAGGAGTCTTCAACTGAAATAAAAAATCTTCTGCTATCATTAGTTTCACGTCCCACCTAGACCTTCTATTTTCAAACAATCTTTTATGCATCATTTTTTTGTGTTTTGTTAATTTTGTTTTGTCAAACCTCTGTAATGGTACTTCAGAATTAATGTTACAAGTATTTTGGTTTACTTTACAATTTTTCACTTATGCATTTTTGATTTTGACAAAAAGGGGGAGAAAATTGAGATTTTGATCTGATTAATTATAACATGTTACTAGAACAAAAATGTCAAACATTTCTAACAATAAATATACAAGTGTACATTTTTGCTTCTGAAGTATACAAGTTTACACAAGCTCTGGAAGAAGATGTTGCAAAGACAAACTCAAGTCTAAAGCTTCAAACTCTGATGATTCAAGCTACGAAATGAAAAGGAAACTACGAGAAAAAGAATCTCTGAAAATTCTGAAAGAACATCTCAAGGAAGTTCTATTATACTTAGTTTTCCTTAAATTATTAATCTCAAGGGGAGATTGTCCATCTCAGGGGGAGATATATTTTTCATATATACAAAATTTCTTTATCAAAATCTAATATTTTTGTCATCATCAAAAAGGGGGAGATTGTTAGAATATAGTTTGGTTCTAATCATATATTAGAGTTTTGATGATAACAAGTGAAATAAATTTTGTATAATATATATGATACTCTGATGTATACTGTTTTCATTTCAGATAATATTCTGACTCAAGCACTCAACAATATAGAATTATCAAATTATGATGAGCAAACAAGTAGTATAAGTTCTAATGAAGAATAGAACTTCTAGTCATGCACACTGAAAAGCAAACTCTGAAGGAAGCATGCTAGCACAACCTCTGATAGAAGCACCAAAGAATGTTCTAATTAGAAGATGTTTGAACAAGGCTTACAAAAGATCATGAAGTATTAGTACATCATCTTCTAAGACAAAGTATTCTACAGTGGCGTTACTATTATACCCCAAAATTTCCCCTCCTATTTCTCAAAATAATCCACATCTCCATACTCAAGAATATTTCAAGGGTTATCCAGATGAACCATCTCCTAAGCAATCAACCCATAACAAGGGTTTGCTTCTCTCAAGACAAGATCAAGTTATATTACCTCAAGATATCATCATACCTCCTCATATGTCTCAAGGGATCTATACTACGGTGGGAGAACTGACTTTGGATTGTTTTACTTTTGATCGCAAATGTTGCGGATAGCAAGAGTCGCCACTGACTTTTCTTTTATCCAATTAAGGGAAGGTGAAAAGAACAGGAAAAGACCTTCGTTAGATTCTGAGTAAGGGAGAAGGTTATGAAAAGGGAAGGTATTAACACCCTTTCCATCCGTAGTTATCTACGGACTCTTAGTTGCTTTAGCTCATCTTTTAAAATTTGCTTTCTGTGTGTGCATTTGAAAATGTTTTTGAAAAGGACATTTCGCTTTGACTTTGTAATGATTCACGCTGGAATGTATACGAAGTGTTCGGAAATGTTTCATTTTTGAAAAAGTGTTTTAACTTTGTAAAAGTGTGAGGTGTGAAAAGATGTTTTGATGGAGCAAGCAACTAAAAGTCTTATTACCTACTCAGAACGGTCGTTTCCGTGTTATTTTACTTTCCTTTAGAATAGTGTTATCCATACCATTAGTTGGTAGGTAACCCTATTCGTTGGATGTAAAGGGACATTCGAAGGGACATCAGATGGTCATAGAAGGTAACTTGTAGGAGTATCCAAACACATTCGAAGGGACGATTATCATTTTTCATAGGCAACAATCGAGGGACGAGATCATGTATTCGTAGGCAACATCGAGGGACTATGATCTTTGTATCGAAGGGACTATGATGATATGTTTGTAGGCAACGATGCTAGGATACCTCTACGTTCCAGGGACTTGACCATTTATTCGAAAGGCAACGAGAGAGAATACTTTAGGGTGTGCATGTGTGAAGAGAGTTTGTTAAGTTCAGATAAGTTATCTTGCAATTAGAAGTGATATAAGTTCATTTTTTATCTTGCCATGCACGCCTAGTTACTAGCAGTTTATATGGGTGCGGAAAGTAAATTGCGGAAAGTAAATCCTACGCTATTACATGGATTTGGGCAGTTACATAATATAGGAGTGTGGAAAGTAAATCCTAATTAAGCTATTACATCCCATGAGCAGTTACATGATATTTGAAAAAGAATGCGAGAAAATAATCCTAACTATTACAACCTGGAAGCAGATACATAATAATCGGAAAAAGAATCGAATTGTGAATAAGAGAAAATATGTTAGTAAAAAAAAATATTTTGAGTTAGGAAAAAGTTTTTAAGGTTAGTAAACCTAATTAGATGAGAAAATAATTTTCTGGGAATTTTCTGGATTGATTTTAGTAAGGAAAACAATTAAAAGTCAATTTTCGGATTAATTAACAATTAATTAAAATATGCATGCAAAAATATAATTTTTTATGCCAAAAATTTAAGTACCTTAAATATGTGATATACAGAGAAAAGAAATGTTATTACCAAGCGAAATGCTGCGTTTGTTGTCATAAGAATGCAACCATATGATTATATGTGATCCTTCGCTCCGTTTTTGAATTTTAAACGTAAGTCAAACTGTGGGATCCGATCTTAAACGTTGAGCCAATCAAATCGTGCCTTTGCACCAAATGCGAGTTCGAGTAAGTCAACAACGAAACGCTTGGTCGTCTTCTCCGGTTAGCCCGATCCCTGAACCTGCAGAATAAACAAAATAAAGAGTAAAGAGGGACCCTACCCCCCTAATTCGAGGGCTGCGAGTCTAATGGTGATGGCCGTTTGGCCTGAAACGGCCTGGATTGTCCGGTTCGAAGCTTGTCCATTTCTAAATCCTAACAATGGCAAATCTTGCTCAGATCGTTAGGAGCTTCATGTAATCGTCCAGATCTGTTCTATGATGTCTCAGGAACACATTGCAATGGTTAGTTTCAGACAAAACACAATGAATATTGAAACACAATTTTAAAAGATATGTAAATGTATGTTCATGTATGTACGATTCAAGCATGTTTGGCCATGGTTCTTGGCTGGACTTACTCAATGATACCTCGAGAGCGATGGAGTGCTTGGAATGAGCAGCAATTTGGAAAAGGTTTGAATTTTGTAAGTTTGTAAAAAATTTGTGAACTTTAGGGTTGGCTCATGAGGCTAGGGTTTCGTTCCTTGTGCATGTAGTAACATCATGTATTTATAATAGAGTGAATTAGGTCAAAAATTTGTAAGAAAAGTCAAGCCAATCAATGAGAAATTATTTGATTTGGAATCAAACCAAATATTTCCATTTTGAGCCAATTTCAATCAAATCTCATTACCAATCATGATTATTTCGAAATAATCAGATTAAATGGCTTGCTTGGACCTCAAGGATGGAAGAAAATCCATCTTGCAATTAATTTTTGATTTTCTATCTTTTATTTTAATTAAATTGGTTTTAAATGATTAAAAATCCAAAATAAATAAAAATAAAAGATAAATTTGTGGCCTTGGGCTTGAAGGTTCCAATTCAGCTGAGGAACATGTTTGAATCAAGAAAAGTTAGTCCCATTTGCAAAAAATTTGGTTTTGTCAAGTATTTCTCTTTGTGCACCTCCTAAAAAATGCTCAACTTGGACAATTTTTAACATTTTCTATCTTGCTCAATTTTAAACATTTTTGGGTGTTCTTGGACTTTTTAGAAAGCTAAAGATGTCGTTTAAACAGCCTTTTTGGTTTCATCTTCATTTAAGTTTCCATGCTCATGAACACTTCTTTTCAAAAAGATGACTTTTTGTTGACTTTTAAAAGGACCTGTAATGTTTTGATCCATAACTTCCAAATGAAGCATTTTACGCCCAAGCTTGTGAGACATGAAGTTGTAGAAATTCAATTCTCTTCAAAATGAGTGTGGTAGATTTTTTGATAAAGTATGTGAAAGTTATGCTGGTCAAAGTTCATTGACTTTTGTGCGAGAAAGCCCAATTTAGAAACTATGACTTTTGATCAATTCTTGACTTTTCTTGATGAATCATGGTCAAATCTTGATCAAATGATGAATATTACTTCAAAATATTGATGTTGACAAAAAATTATGAAGTTTGATTGTATGTTGACCATAGTTGACTTTTTGTCCAATACAACTGATTTTCAACCATCTGAGCAATTGTCTAAGAAAACTTGACTTGTAAGGCTCGAAACTTGACATGGAGATTCTTTGAAGCATATGGTGAGGCATGATGACCACTTGAAGTGTTAGAGACCACCTTGATTTGAAAATGGCAAAACCCTAGTTTGGATTGATTGCTTAGGAGAGAGTTTATCTGGTCAACCCTTATGAATTCCTTGAGTATGGATATGTGAAATGTCTTGAGAAGTAGGAGGGCAAATTTTGGGGTATAACAGTTGCCCCTGTTCAATCTTCTTGTACTGGAAGGTTTAGATTGGTATGCTTGCTTTTCGTGACTTGGAAGTAGAAGATGATTGAACACTCGAGTACACCTGAAAATTTGCACTCGCTGTTGGTTGATTATGTGCTAGAATGGGCTTATAGATGCCATCTGGAGAAGTTGAGCTAGAGTGCAAGTCTTATGCTAGACTCGCGAACGTTATTTGAATAGGAGAAACATCAGAGATGGGCTTAAGATGCCATCGGGAGAGACTGATACTGGGGAATGAGTCGTACGTTAGACTCTGTAGGTATAAAATAGAAGAAAACACGGAGATGGGCTTAAGATGCCATCTGGGGGCGACTGATGTTGAGTCGTACGTTAGACTTCACGCTCGTCCTTGAATGAGGTTATTGGTATGTATTGATTTTTAACCAAATATGCAGCATTCTGAAGGTGGAGAAATGTTGACAAGTAGTCGGTGATGGGCTTAAAGATGCCATCCGGGACAACTGGGTCGTATGCTAGACTATGTAGTTGCTGTTGATAATAAGAGAGAGTCAGAATAAACCTTCGTCTTGGTTATCCTCGAGGTGGATATTTGGCAGAATGCGGATAGATTTCCCGTCTTGCTTCGGGTGTTGATCCAATGTCCGCTGCCTGGAGACAATTTGTATAGTCTTTCAGATTGGGTTTCCCATCTTGTTTCGGGCATTAATCTTTGACCTGTTGTCTGGAAGCGATTTTCGTGGTTGTTCAGATAGTTCTCCCGTCTTGTTTCGGGTATTAATCTTTAACCGTGCATTTGAAAAAATAGCTTTTACCTGTTAGGGAAATAAATCTTGGCAGAATATAGTTAGTTCTATGTAGATTGTGATGCATGCACGCATATGGCAATGTTCGTGAATGATATATGCACATGTTATGATTTTTATGAATAATGTATGAATGTAGTTGTTGTGGTATTTTAAAACATATCCATCTTGAAGAAGATGAGAACGTCCTGCTGTGGGTTTCTGATGTTCGCTTGGAAAAGGGTTGTTGCGAACCCTGAGATGCTTTTGATTCCTCCGATGCACTATCTGACCAAGTTTCGAGTCTAGATGTTAATGCTGTTGGAAAGAATAGCAACTGGGAGGTACTCCGCTGGGGATCTTGTGCCCAAATCTTGCTGGGGAGTATTTGAATACCGCTTGGAGGCGGCGTAGCGTGCAGGCGAAGGGCGTGAGGCTGAGAAGGATCACTTGAGGTGATGAATCTAAAGTTTGTTGGAAACTCTGATTGGGGAAATAGAGATGTAGGTTTCCTCCGATGCACTATCTGACCAAGTTTCGAGTCTAGATATTGCTGCTGCCGGGGGGTGATAATCGTCAAAAGACATTCCGTTGAGGGTAAATATCTTTGTGTATACGAGATGAACTATTACTGCTCGGAGACTGATGTAACGAGGTGAAGCTGGTTAAGATCACTGCTTGGGGACTAATGCGATGAAGCTTGGAGTGTTGGAACACTAGTGGAAGGAGATTAGTACTTCGTCGGAGAAGGTTTGATGGCTCTGTGGGGATTGTATTCTTGTGGAAGTGACTCTGCGAAAGTGACTCTGCGGGGAATGCATTGGTGACTTTAGTCGTCATCTCAATTCCTAGAGCCTGTAGTAATTATTTTTGTTCGTTCTCTTTTCGTATGTTTGTGAACGGATGTTTATTGTCAAATGCATATAATCATTCAAAGCAATCATTGGACTTTATGCAAGAAACAATAGAAATTAACACTGTAAAAAGAATTTGCATTAAAAAGATGGCGTATGGCCAAGCAGTTTGTATACAAGAGACGAATAAAAGTAAAAGCTATGCAGAAATAATCTCGTTGAGTCTCAACAATGCTAGTGCTCATATATTTCGACTATCTCATCTCCTTGCTTTCAGTAAAAGGTGAATGAATTGATTTTCGCCATTTGAATCTTGAATCGATAATAGTAGCGTAGGTAGATGATCCGGACGAGACATAGTTGTACGCTTAAATCCCTAACTTTTTCCTAGACCGCCCTTTCGGGTTTTCAATATACCGGGATACCCTTTTTTGTCTAAGCCGCCTTTGCAGGTTTTCGACTTGCCGGGTGTACATATTTTGTATATATCCTTAACTTTTTCCCGAACCCTTTTGGTTTTCCAGGATGCCCTTATTTTTGCCTAGGCCAGTCGACCTAGCGGGTCTCGCTTATGCGTAGTATTTTTTGACTATGCCTGCGTTCACAGGGTATGGGAAGTCTTCTCCATCCATGGTGCTTAGTATCATAGCTCTGCTAGAAAATACTATTTTGACTATAAATGGTCCCTCATAGGTAGGAGTCCATTTTCCCCTAGGATCACCTTGTGGAAGAATGATGCACTTGACTACTAGATCACCGACTTTGTAGACTCGGTGCTTGACTTTCTTGTTGAATGCTCTGATCTTTCGCTTCTGATAGAGCTGTCCATGGCAGATGGATGCGAGTCGTTTCTCGTCGATCAAATTGATCTGACCGAGGCGAGTCTGGATCCATTCGTCTTCGCCTAGCTCTGCGTCCTGGAGGACTCTGGTTGAGGGTATCTGAACCTCGATTGGCAGGACTGCTTCCATACCGTATACAAGAGAGAAGGGGGTTGCCCCGGTAGATGTTCGCACTGTAGTGCGGTAACCATGGAGAGAAAATGGCAACATCTCGTGCTAGTCCTTGTAAGTCACTGTCATCTTTTGTATGATCTTCTTGATATTCTTGTTGGCGGCTTCCACTATGCCATTCATCTTAGGCCGATATGGAGAAGAATTGTGATGTTTGGTCTTGAACTGCGTGCAGAGTTCGGTGATCATTTTGTTGTTGAGGTTGGTACCGTTATCTGTGATAATCTTTTCGGGAGTGCCGTATCGACATATAAGATTATGCTTGATGAATCGAGCCACAACATTCTTGGTAACAGATACGAACGAGGCTGCTTCTACCCACTTGGTGAAATAGTCAATTGCCACAAGGATGAAATGATGTCCGTTGAAAGCGGTGGGCTTGATTTCTCCGATCATGTCAATGCCCCACATTGCGAAAGGCCAATGAGCGGTCAGAACATTCAATGGTATTGGAGGTACGTGCACTTTGTCTGCATATATCTGGCATTTGTGACAAGACCAAGCATAGCGGTGACAATCAGCTTCCATAGTGGACCAATAGTAACCTGTTCTCAAAATCTTTTTAGCCATTGTATGTCCACTGGAGTGGGTACCAAATGCGCATTTGTGTAACTCTTCCATGATCCGTTCTGCAGTTTTCTGATCTACACAGCGGAGTAAGCACAAGTCATGATTGCGCTTGTATAAGATGTCGTTGCTGAGAAAGAATTTGGATGCGAATCTTATTAAGAACTTCTTGTCATTGACGGATGCCCCTGCGGGATATTCCTGAGTCTTAAGATACCTATTTACTTTGTAGAACCAAGGTTTCTCTTCTGTATCAAGTTCACACCGATATCTTTGGTTAAACTTTCGATGATGATGATTTAGGGAGCTTCGTTGTCCCATCTGACCTTGAACATCGAGGACATAGTAGCTAATGCGTCTGCCAACTGATTATCTTCTCGTGGAATAATGATCGAAGGTGATCTCTTTGAAGTAAGGGATCAGATTTAGAACATGCTCTCGATATGGAATGAGATTCGGATGCTTCGTATCCCATTTGCCTTTAATCTGACTGATCACTAAAGCTGAGTCTCCATACACTTGCAAGAACTTGATTCTTAAGTCAATGACAACTTTGATACCCATGATGCACGCTTCGTATTCGGCCATATTGTTAGTGCAATTGAAACATAATCTGTCGGTGAAAGGAGTGTGTCCGCCTGTAGGAGATGTAATGATGGCACCAATGCCATTGCCAAGTGCGTTTGAGGCTCCATCAAAGACCATGGTCCATCGGGATCCCGGTTCAGGTCCTTCGTCTGGTCCTGGTTCTTCGTAATCAATAACTAGTAGAACATCTTCGTCTGGAAACTCGAATTGCATAGGCGATGATCGTCTCTGGCTTCATGAGCCAAATGATTG
This sequence comes from Vicia sativa, assembly GCA_021764765.1. Taxonomy (NCBI): domain Eukaryota; kingdom Viridiplantae; phylum Streptophyta; class Magnoliopsida; order Fabales; family Fabaceae; genus Vicia; species Vicia sativa. The sequence continues at coordinate 36,173,186 of CM038796.1, read as the reverse complement.
GCTATTACACTTCCTTTGATCGCTTTCTGAGTAGTGTACTGGATGTCGTATTCGGTCAAGATCATTTGCCATCTTGCTATTCTTTCGGAGAGAGCAGGTTTCTCGAATATGTATTTTATCGGATCCATCTGGAGATCAACAAGGTAGTGTGAGTCAACATATACTATCTTAGTCGACAGCAAACGCCAAGTTTTCTCATTGTGAGTATCTTGTTTCACATCGGTAAACTTTTGCTAAGGTAGTATATTGCATACTCTTTTCGACCAGACTCGTCATGTTGCCCACACACACCCATTGAATTCTCTAATCTTGTCAAGTACATGATAAGAGGTCTTCTTCGTGACATCGGGATAGGAGGATTCTGCAGATACTCCTTGATTTTGTCAAAAGCAATCTGGAAATCGTCGTTCCATTCCACTACTTGATCTTTCTTCAGTAACTTGAAGATTGGCTCACAAGTAGTAGTTAGATGGGCAATGAATCTGGCAATGTAGTTCAATCGTCCCAAGAAACCTCTGACTTCTTTCTCGGTGTGGGGAGCTGGCATTTCTTGGATAGCTTTAACCTTGGCGGGGTCAACTTCAATACCTTTACCACTGACAACAAACCCCAGGAGCTTATCGGATATGACTCCAAAGGTGCACTTGTTGGGATTAAGTCTCGATCTGCTTCTTGATCTATCAAGCAGTTTACAGGCGATCGAGATGCTCTTCTTGATCGTGATCGAGCTATCATGTCCTCGACGTAGACCTCTATCTCGTGATGAATCATGTCATGAAATAATGCCACCATGGCACGTTGATAAGTGGCGCCAGCGTTCTTCAGGATGAACGACATGACCTTGTAGCAGAATGTGCCCCACTGTGTAACGAAAGTAGTCTTCTCCATGTCTTTAGGGGCCATTTTAATCTGATTGTAACCGGAGAAACCATCCATGAAGGATAAAACCTTATGTTGAGCGGTGTTGTCGACTAGAACATCAAATGAGGAAGTGGAAAATCGTCTTTCGGACTCACTCTGTTCAGATCTCTGTAATCGACACACATTCGTACTTTGCCATCTTTCTTAGGTACAGGTACCACATTCGCAACCCACTGTGGATTAGAAGTAACGGCTAGGAAACCGGCATTAAACTGCTTCATAACTTCGTCTTTGATTTTCTCTGACATCTCAGAACGCATACGACGAACCTTTTGCTTTACTGGGAGAAAACCTTCTTTTGTCGGTAATCGGTGCACCACAATATCAATGTCTAGACCTGACATGTCTTCGTAGGACCAAGAAAAAACCTCAATATAGTCTTGTAGCATCTGGACCAATCTTCCTTTGACACTGTTCTCAAGACCTGCTCCTATCTTGATTTCTTTTCTATCTTCGTCAGTACCTAGATTCACAACCTCGATTGGCTCTTCGTGTGGCTGCATAATCTGTTCCTCTTGTTGTAGAAATCTAACAAGTTCTCATGGCACTTCACAATCTTCCTCACCTTCATCTTTAGCTTGGTAGATCGAATTATCGAAGTCATATTTAGCAATAGCAAAGCTGTTATCAACAAGATTCAGAGTGAATCTGCAGTGTATCACGTGGGTGTGTGTAAGAACACATAGCTTTTGAAGGGGTAGTAAAGTAAAAGAAAAGAACTAAAGCAACACTTAAATTCAAAAGTCCAATGATTTTATTGAATAAAAATATGCAAATGACAGATAATAACCCTCACAAACGAGCCGTGATGCCCCAGGCAAGGCATTAGGCTTTAAAGTTTTATTGTCTGAACGTAAATAAAGAACGAAAAGCATAACAGAAAAAAAAAGCAATTACTAATGTCTAAAGGAGATTGGTATGACGTCTTCGGTCTTCCAATTGTTGAGTCCGCTGTCGGGAGTTGGGAAGATCTAGTCGCTGATGTCGAAGTCGCTGTCGTCGTCTTCTATAACATAGACTCCATTCTTGCTGATGTGGAAGGGAAGTTTTCTGGCACGTTCGCGGCGTATCATCTTCTGACCTTTGGTGGTGAAGCCTAAACCAGTATTGTCAGGTTTGAAAGGAACATTAGGAAGCTGACCCCAAATAGTACGACCTCCTTCTTCAACTGCAGCTTGAGCATCTTTCAGCGAGGCCATCCTAGGCAGAACTTGTGTAACTTCAGGAGCGATTGGAGAGTCAACAAGCATGACTCTTGGAACTATTTCGAAAGATTGACAGGGAGTTTTGAAGAATTCACCTTCCATTTCGAGGTATCAGAATGACTGCAGATGGCTCACCATATATTCCTCTTCACCGCATATTGTAACAATGTTCCCCTTCACTGGGAATTTCAGCTTCTGATGCAAGGTAGAGGTAACAGTGCCTGCCCCATGTATCCAAGGGCGTCCAAGTAGGCAAGAGTAAGCTGGACGGATGTCCATGACAAAGAAAGTGGAGTCAAAAGTGGGGAACCGACTTTAACTGGTAGAATGAGCTCTCCAGGTACTGTTCGTCTAGAACCATCAAAAGCTCTCACAATTATGTCGTTGGGCTTCAAGTCCAATCCTTCAATATCAAGTCGGTCGAAAGCACTCTTTGGTTGGATATTCGGGAGAGCAGAACTGGTATCTACCAAAACATGAGACAATGTAACGCCCTTGCATTCAACGGAGATGTGCAAGGCTTTATTGTGTTTCCTTCCGACAGAAGTCAAATCAACATCAGAGAAGCCTAGACCATTGTTGACAGCCAGACTAGCAATACAAACTTCAAACTGGTCAGTAGTGGTGTCTTGCGGTATGTGAGCATTCTTCAGAAACTTCACCAAGGCTTTAGCATGAGCCTCAGAGCACAATAGTAGAGCAAGCATGGATATCTTGGACGGAGTTTGTCCCAACTGTTCCACAATATTATAGTCACTCTTCTTGATGATCTTTAGAATCTCCTCCATTTCTTGCTTGGAGGTATCTTCAGCAACTTCCTTTGGTACTTCTGCCTGAGCAGGATGAGTTGCTGGTTCTTTCCCTCGTGCTTTGGGAATTGGTTTGATAACTGGAATATGAGCTGGAGTCGTAGTGTCTTTTGGTGGAGAGATCTCTGGAGAAAATACTCTTCCGGTTCTGGTTGCTTTGCTTGATCCGGTAACGTTGTCTATGTCAGGATTAGAAACTTCAGCGGTGATGTCTTCAATGGTTAACGGGTCTTGCTTGACGCCATGATAGTAAACTTCAGCTCCATAGTTCCACGATATAGCTTTGTCAGAGGAGTATGGAACTGGTCTGGGAGAAGTAATGGCGAGAGGTGCCACTCTAGGCACAAGATCGGCAGAGGAGATCCTTATTGTGTTTACATCGATAGTCTTACAAATCGTCCCCATCCGGTTGCCTTGACATCTTCAATAGGAATCTTGTAGCTTTCAGGAACGGTATACTTCACCATGAAATCAAACTTTCCACCTGGCTGCCCCAAGGTATCCCAAACTTCTGGTACGGCTTCGCTCACATATTGGATCTTCAGATTCTTAGACATGTCTTCACACAGATTCTCCACAGGTGAGGGTTTTTCAGAAATAGCACTTCTCGGTTATCCATCATGCATTGAATACGCCTTCTCAACCAAGCACATTCGTTAGGTGCAGATGGGCACCAACAAAAATTCTTCGGGCATCCTGGATTGACACCGGCTTGCAGCAGATTCTTCTTAACAGTCATCAGAGGAATAGTCAAGTTGTTCACATCAAAAACATAAGAGTTCTTGCCGTGGTTAAGCATTGGTGCGTTGATCACATTCGGAGTTTCGATAGGAGGATCAAACTTAATTTCTTTGGCTTTAATCATGTCTTGAATCTTGTTCTTCAGAGCCCAACAGTTGTCGGTGTCGTGCCCTGGGCTGTTGGAGTGGTATGCACACTTGGCATTAGGATTGTACTTTGGAGAGGAAGTGTTGATGTGTTGAGGAGGATCCCTCAAGGTAATCAGTTCTGCTTTCAACATGTGTTGCAATGCTTGCAACAATGGCATGTTGATCTTCGTAAACTATCTTCGTGGCGCGTTCTGGTTACGCGCGTTGTCTCGATTGAGGTTCTTGGTGTAGGATTGGAGATCACAACTGCCCCCCGATTGAGTACAATCAGTTTTGGCTCAACTTTTCTGGCCATACACAGCATTGGCTTCTTTCTTACCAAAAGATCTCCTCGCAACATTTGAGGATGACTCTACCTGAATCTTTCCGCTCTTGATTCCGACTTTGTCGTTCTCTGTCAAGTCATTTCGGTGAACCGGTGAAGAGTTTCCAATCAGATGATTGAAGAATGGGCCTGTCTGTGTTCCTATAAACATATCAACCAACTCCCTATTGGACAAGGGTGCTTGAACTTTGCCTGCTAAATCTCTCCATTTTTGAGCTTATTCTTTGAACTTCTCGTCACGACCCATAGACATGCTCTGTAGTTGCATGCGAGTGGGTGCTAGTTCAGCATTGTACTGGTACTTCTTGTAGAAAGCTTCTGCTAAGTCATTCCAGGTATGGATGTGAGTACTCTCTAGTTGATAATACCACTCCAACTGAGCTCTGGATAAACTCTCTTGGAAGTAATGGATCCACAGTTTCCTGTCATCAGTGTGAGGATGGATCTTCTGAACATAGGACTTCAAATGCAGCTTCGGACAAGAGTTGCCATCATACTTGGCAAAAGTAGGAACCTTGAACTTGCGGGGAATCACTACACCAGGAACTAGGCTCAGATAATCAAAATTCAGCCCGGACATCTTCAGATTTTCCACAGCATTCAGACGGTCTTCGAGTTGTTTGTATTTGTCATCCCCAAGAGAATACTGCTCGTTCTCATAGTCTTCTTCTCTATTTTCAGACTCATGTTGGCTTCCTTCGTTGTTCTTGATACTTCCATCAGTTTCACCACTCTTGTCTGAGAGTTCTATCTGGCTGACCACCATAGGTCCGCCCTTATGACGTCTTCCCATGTTGAGGACGCCGATGACCTTCTTCCTTCTGGTGATGAGCTTCTTCAAGTCTTTCTGGCCTTGGACCAAGTTGGTGAACATTTCTTGGAAATGAGCATTCTGAGCCTGGAGATCTTTGACAGTCTGTTCAAGAGCCATTTCTGCTAAAATAAATAGTGAGAGAATGAGAAACCGATCTTCAATGTACCTGTTATGAAATGTCATGCCATGATATGCGATGTTTATGCAATGCAATGTTTTCAAGGACCTTAGAAATTTAAGTTTGTTAAACAAGCATGACCAAACTTTTTATTAGTTTATTTCTTTTTTCCTTTTTTTTTCAAGTACAAAAGATAAAAAGCAAATTCCTATTGCTCTAAGCCTCCCATGGGCGCTTCCTCTTGGAGTTGAAGTAGGCGTTAATGTTTCGCTCCTCGTGAAGTAGCTTTGTCAACTCTAGTACCTTCTTCTCGCTTGCATAGCATTGAGCTTCGAATGTGTCCCTTTCTTCTTTTAGTTGAATCCAGGATCTCTTCAAGTCTTCAAAATCAGTAGGCATGTAAGGATGGAGAACGGTATAAGGTACGTCACTGTTGTACCCCAAAATTTACCCTCATCTTTCCCGCATTACTTTTGGCTTATAATTCCATTGCATTGCATACATATCATTCATGCTTTAACCATGGGATCTAATTGTGCTAATTGAACGAGAGTGTATAACTTCGAAGAAGAGGTTTGATTTCCCAAAGTTGAATATTTGAGGTTCTGTTAATTCAAGCATCCTCTCAGTATACAAGATGTGTGTCCAGAGGCTTCTGATTATTATCTCGCGAGTTGAGGTTTTGGAGTTCTGATCGTCTATCAGGTGGATGCTGATTACAATTTCAAGCTACAGTGTGTTGTGGTCGGATATTTGAACCCGAGCTGATTCTATGGCCTTCCGTGAGTTGTGAAGCATTGGTATTTGGCTTATCGATCTACGCGATTTATCAGAAAATCAAGAACGGACAGATAAAATGATATTTGAGCGCGTGTATCAGAAAGTCAACAAAAGTCAAAGTTTGACTGAGTGGAGTTTTTGGTCAAAATTACGGTCAAAAGTCGACATTTGAGAAAATGCGATCATTTGCTGAGAAAAATCGGAAGAATCGGGTGAAAACGAGGTTTCTTGCATTTTAAGTAATCTTGGACTTAGAAAAATTTCTAAGTTTTAAGTATTTTGTGTTCACGGAGCCATGTTGCCGCATCCGTATCTTGCCCGTCTGTGGTCAGAAGTTTGTGAACTGATAGTCGTTGGAAAGAGCATATTTCGTACTCCGACTTTGTTCTTGTGAAGATTTTTTCAGAAATGCCCGAATTTCAAGTTATAAAGCTCCGAAGTTTGAAGTTCATAACTTTTGAAGTTTTACACAGTAAATTTTTGAGTGTTTTTAATGTGTTCAAGTGCTCGACTTCGGAGACATTTTACATGCGTTTCGAGGCGTCGATTCGGGTCGAGTTCAACATCAAAGTTGTTCATTTAATGGCAATCTACAACTTTGCTGAAGAAATCGAATCCATTCCGGAAACGTATCAAAAATTACAGAGCTCGGAAGTTACGGTTTATCATTTCTCAAAATTCAACACTTAGAAATATTTTGAAGTGTATGTTTCTATGCTCATGCTGACGGTTTCAGGGTCGATTTTATCATAGTTCGTGGCTCCGAATAAAAAAGTGTTCAACTGAAAAGTTGTTCATCTCACGGTGATCTAAAACTTTGCTGAAGAAATCGAATCCATTTGGGACTCGGATTGGAAGTTATAAAGTTCGGAAAATAAGAATTCGTTATGTTTGTAAGGTTCGAGTAGTTTTTGTGCACATGTTCAGAGCTGTTTTCGTCAATGATTCGGTTGCCGCACGAAGAAATTCCGAACATGAAAGTTTGAGTTCGTAACTCCATCTATAAGTTCCATTTAGAAACTTTTCCGTTTCGGACATCGGAGCTGGAAGATATGGAGCGCCGTAAGTGTCAGCACGAAGTTGCCAAAATGCAAGACAGCATACACTTTTCTTGCCAAGCTGTGGACGCATTTCATCGAACAGTTTTTGTGCGTATGTTCGGGGCTGTTTTCCCGTCGATTCGATCGCCGCACGGAAAAACTCCGAACACGAAAGTTGAAGTTTGCCATGCCATCTACAAGTTCCGTTTAGAAACTTTTTCGTTTTGGACGTCGGAGCTGGAAGATACGAAGCGCCGTAGTTAGTAGCTTGAAGTTGGAAAATTGCTACATGTCATGTGCAAGACTTGCCCAGCCAGCCAAGCATTTCATCAAACACTCGCGGTGCAAACGTCAAACACTTTTTATTCGGTGATAAAGGCTTTGTTCGGATTTTCGTCGAACTACAAAGTTGTTATGTCACACGTAGTCTTTCCAACAATATCAAGTTTATGTTATTTGGTCGAGTATCTGAAAAGTTACGGGGCTGCAAAGTGGTGTACACAGATTGATGTATTAAACATGACACTTAGAGAAATGTTTTCAAAATACTCAAGTCAGTTTGTGCCGTCGTAACTTCGAAGCTAATTACGGCGAGCTTACGATCATTTTTTCATCGGACATTCAACATCAATGTTGTTGTATCAAGTATGCTCTTCGAGTCGACGCTCTCATCGTACCGATCGGGTTACTACACACCGAGATAATATCATCTAAAGCAGCCGGCGTGGTTATTTTGTTTAAGAAAAAAGAAGAGGTGGCAGTAGAGTATTCATGACTTCCAGTTCCACGTTTCTACACCATGACAATAATAAAGAAGTAACAGAATGGATTTTTACTTTTTTTGGTTTTTCTTCCTCACAGTAACAATCATGTGGGTTTTTCTTTTTGGCTCTCCATAACGATAACAATCACAAAAAAAGCTAGCACTCATTTTTTATCATCTCCGTAACTCACCATAACAACACTGCTCATTCACTATCACCCTTTCCTTCGAAACCATAGCCGTAATGAATGCTCATTTTCTTCCCACACTCTCCATTCGCTCTCTAACCATTCTTGCACCTTCTCCTCCCTCTGTCAATCTTCCAGCGACTCCCTCCATAATCATTCTTCCTCTTACCTTCACCATGTCTAACAGACTGTAACAACCACCATAACCACTATGCAAAAAACGGTTACGGCATAACAGAAAAAAGATTTTCCTCACCCTCATTTTTTTGGATCTCTCTCTCCCTATTCTCCATTTTTCTAACAGAATCTCTCTCTCCACACCTACACTCATTTTTTTCCATTCTTTTATCATCACTACACCATTCACCTCCTTCTTTCTCCTCCACTCGTAACAGCTAATAGAACCACCGCAACAAACTCTCGATCACCAGCCTTCAATGTTTTTCTGCTCTCTCTCACCGTCGACTACCTCACCCTCTCTTTCTCCTCGATTTCCCACAACACCATGACTATGAAACGAGACAGAAAACAGTTACGATAACTGACCATTTTTCTTCCGCCATTTTTCTCTCTTGCTAACACCATCCTCTGTTGATCGGTCTTCATCTTCGTCATGTTCTTGCGAGGATCATCTGAAGCTGGAACTCACTCACACCAGAGGTTGCTCCTCTCTTCTTCTTCTTCTTCTCATTCATCGTAAGAAAACTCCTGGGATTGTTTCTTCTCGTTCAGAGTCAGTGTGGTTTAGAGCAATCCTCATCTTCGCCTTCAAAGATTCGAGTGATGGACTGAGTTTATTTCTCAGAGTTTGTTGAAGTTTCTGGATTATTAACCCGTATCATCTTCAAAATACAAGGATCGCAGAAGTTTTCCGAAGATCTCCTTATCATCGCCGTTCTTCCAGATCTGGTGGCTTTGGCTACAAGAACTTCACACATCAGGCGTCATTAATCGATATTACCATGCCAATGCTTTGAAGATTGTCTCACGAAGTTTTCCGAAGAAAGCCTCGTTCGTATAGCCTTCAAACTAGTAAGTTTCGTCAAATTTCTACGACTCCATTGTATTAAGGTTTCTTGTAATCTGTATCCTAGGCGTTGAACGCAAATTTACTGTGATTCGTAAAATTTTGTTTGAACCGTGATCTTTAATGTTAATTGCTGGAAGATAGAGTTAGTTTCAGTTCGGAGAGGGTTTGGATCCGAAGTCTATGCGAGTAGTCGAGTTAGGAGACAGTTTTTTTTTTATTCCGGTGAATCTATATCGACGGAGATGGCGGCGGAGCGCCGGAGAGGATGACCGGAAATTGTTCTGTTCCGACGGTTTATGTTTCCCTGCCCTATGCATGCCTCTTTCCCATTGGATCATGTGAATTTCCCATATTGGCCGTCCAGATCTCGACACGTGTCCTCCTTTTTTTTAATTAAAAAAAATCTGTAATATTACTTAAGTTATCTTGACCAGTTAATAGCATGTTACATGAATAAAAAAATAAGTGTGACACATAAAAATAAAAACGTGACAGCATGTGACATTATAAAATCTGAAATAAAAAAGTAATAGTAACAATGCTTGGCCAAAAAAGAGAATTGGACTCTGCAAAAATATGACTGGACTAAAAAAAAAGGGAAATGGGCTTAGTGTAAACCTGTTCTGGACTTAGTTTATTGCTATCTCACACCCCTGCATTTCGGGGCCAGGCACCATTAATAACATGATTTAGTTCATTTAGGGAATTCTGTTTCACACCCCCTGTTTCTACATTTCACATATTGACATATAGCTTAATTTTGACTCCCGATTTCGATCGTTTTGACATGTAAAAAATCTATAAAAAACATATTCTGACATTTTAGGATATGAGAATATTTTTGACATTTTTTAATATTTTTTTTTAATTCATTGTTAATAACATGATTAAAAGTATGTTTCACTCATGCCACTTGAAGTATTCCAGAGCATTTCTATACTTGTTTTTTGGGTCTAACTCCCTTCTTGCAGGTGTTTTGTAGTTGTACACCCACGTGTACATCCTTTTGTTTGCTTTTTGGTCTAACTCCTTCTTGCGGTGTTTTGCATTTGTACACCCGTGTGCATTTCTATACTTGTTTTGGGTCTAACTCCTTCTTGCGGTGTTTTGCATGTGTACACCCGTGTGCATTTCTATACTTGTTTTTTGGGTCTAACTCCTTCTTGGTGTTTTGTGGTTGTACACCCGTGTACATCCTTTTTGTTTGCTTTTGGGTCTAACTCCTTCTTGCGAGCGTTGTTGCTTCACGTGCGCTGGCGTCGTCCTCTTTGCTTTAATGCCTCGAGCTATTCTCACCGGTTTACTCTTATTGCATGGTTGCAGTACTTGAAGTTTTCTGGAGTATTTCTATAGCTTGCGTTGCTCTTCGGATTTAATATCCGTCGGGTATTTATTTTACTTCATTTATCGCATTTCTTTACAGCTTTCCTAGATATCATGAGAAGTAGGGCTTTACAGCTTTCTTTTGCCATGAGAAGTAGGAATAGAGATGCATGAAGGGGCTTCCGTAGTTGGAGCATGTTCAGGAACCCCTCTGGTTTATTTAAAGACCCGTTTAGGGCAATTCTACTTGTGATCTGTGCATATTTGTTTGTTTGTTTCTTACAGGTTCCCTTGGTTAGGTCTGGTTCTTTAGCCTAGACTTTAGGATTCACATCCTTTGCATGTCAACATAGGTAGAGATTCCCTCATTTTCAACCATAGGTCTACCCTTGGTTCTTTTCTAGTTTCTTTTACATGTTGCATTGTGAATAAAACTAAAACTTGCTTTTCCTTTCAAACTCAAAATACTTAATAATGGTTTAAACTCCTTTCTCAAGGTAAAAACAACCAACCAACACCAACTCTTTTTCGCCTTTGCGCTCTCTCTTTCTTTTTGTGTTTAAAACCTTTTCACAAGTAAAAAACACAAAACACACCAAAACAAGTGAGCCGAACTACGACGCTCTGACTTTCCCATTGCACGCAGGAATACGTAGGCATCTTGTCACGGGGCTCGACCGGGCGAACTTTGTAAATACTTCCTTCTTTTCCCCGTGTTTTCTTTATTTTCCTTTCTTTCACATGCATTTACTTTTAGCATACAAATATAGTAATTAAGCAGTAAATAGATTTAAACACACCCATTAGATAGAAAATAGAAGTGGATACCGTAGAGTACTACGGACGTGTAGGGTGCTAATACCTTCGTAATAGATTCCTTACCCTATCTCTCGGTCGCAAGACCGTGCCTTATCCCTTTTAGGTTTTCGCGATGCGTTCACCTTTCTCCTTTTGCGAGATAAAAAACGTTCGATGGCGACTTCATTGATATAGTTATTGGATGATGTTCAGCCGGTTGTTTCAGTCACCTATAGCAACAAGTTCCATGATCACTGGTAGCACAGGTGTAAATGGCATCATGAGGTTTTGAGTTCGAGCTCGCACCCATTTGAGGTAAGGTTCCCAAGGAATGGAGTTTTTGTGTCCCAAAGTCTTGGTATTAGTCTTCTTTACCATTCCCCAAGCATGTACAAATCTTCGACGGTAGTTCTGGAGATCGTGGTTGTAGTCGAACACAATATCTTAGAGAAGCATATCATGAGGACCGTCTCTTTGAGCATAACCAAAATGACATAGAGCTAGAGAAGGATTGTAAGTGATACCTCCCCTTTATGCCAAGGAGTGGTACGTTAGGGAATTCTCCACAACGCTCAATGAAAGTGAAATCCTTTTGAGAGAAAAGACACCAACGGATATCTGAATGAGACAATGACATTAGTCTTTGAGACCACTTCAATCTTTGCTCGTTCTTCATTACTGATTAAGGAAGGTGCGAAATAAACCACCTGGAAAGTAACGGTATGCAACACATGAGAGTTCCTTGTCGGCGGTGCAGTGTGGAGAGAATGCGAGAATATCCCCAGTAAGGTAGGCGGGGATTACGAGTGAGGAATATGTTGATGGCGTTCACGTCTATGAACTGATCTGGATTAGGAAATAGCACCAAGCCATAGATTAGCAAGGCCACAATGTCTTCGAATGCATGGAAACTCATAGGTTTGAGGAATTCACGAGCTTTCTTTATTAGAAACTTAGCAAGTAAACCCTTAACTCCGCTTCTTGTCTCCCAATTGTCTTTAATGTCGGCCGCGGATGTATCGATCACGATGTCTTCGATAGGAGCCTTTTCGAACCGGTGAATGGTATCGATCAAGGATAGGTATCCCATTAGCTTAGAGAACTCTTCCAAGGTAGGAACCAGCGATAATCTAGGAATGTAAAGCAATGGTGTTTGGATCAAAGAAGCTGGAATAAGGCGTGCATCATATCTTCTTCAAAACCGAGATAACCAAATCAAGCGAGATAACCATGTCTTTTGATGAACGGAGCATGACCGAGAATTTGAAACCAACTCCTTGAGTTGAGAAGGTACACCCATGAAGTTGATTCGAATAGTCTTTCTGGAAGTCATAATTCCTACAAAACAGAGCAAAGATAAATCCCTAGGTCCTTGAGATAGTTAGAAATGATGATGATGCAATGTTATGATGTCATGATGTCATGTTTTAACAAATGGCAAGCACAAGCAAGTCACACAATATCCCTAGGTTTAAGGCTTGCATGAGGTATAGGTGTCTACCCTACCAAAGTTTGAGTGGGTTCATCCTGTCCTAGAATAGTAACCGAGTTCTAGGAATCTCATATCATTGATCTTTCTCGTAGGCTTTATTTCAATACGACTACCAAGTGGTCGACCGAAACATCCTGAAAGTCGGATCTTAATGAGCGTAGCATCGAGTATCAACCAAACGTAGTCTACACCAAAGCTGGCCATCTCACTACCTTCTAATGGCCAAGATGGGTCAATTAGGGTTCTAGAAGTTGAGTTAGTGCGGATGACACCACACATACACCAAATACTTTCCTCAACTTGAGCATGAGGAGCATCAGGACATCCAAAGTGTCGCACTAACGTAGCCATCATGTTGACCGTTTCGGTATACGCCTAACGGTCGCGACGATTTATTGCTACTTACCTAAGGAAACCTGGATCCGGGTGTAGGATCCCCCACAAGTATAATACCCAAGCAACCCTTAAGATAAAGCATACAAGTCAAACAGAAAGTAGTAAAGTGATCTAAAATCCCTAAGGTATTCTCTCTTTAGGGTGTCTCCCCAGCAGAGTTGCCAGTTCTGTAATACGGTGGGAGAACTGACTTTTGATTGTTTTGCTTTTGATCTCAAATGTTGTGGATAGCAAGAGTCGCCACCGACTTTTCTTTTATCCAATTAAGGGAAGATGAAAAGAACATGAAAAGACCTTCGTTAGATTCTGAGTAAGGGAGAAGGTTATGAAAAGGGAAGATATTAGCACCCTTTCCATCCGTAGTTATCTACGGGCTCTTAGTTGCTTTAGCTCATCTTTTAAAATTTGCTTTCTGTGTGTGCATTTGAAAATGTTTTTGAAAAGGGCATTTCGCTTTGACTTTGTAATGATTCACGCTGGAATGTATACGAAGTGTTCAGAAATGTTTCGTTTTTGAAAAAGTGTTTTAACTTTGTAAAAGTGTGAGGTGTGAAAAGATGTTTTGATGGAGTAAGCAACTAAAATTCTTATTACCTACTCAGACCGGTCGTTTCTGTGTTATTTTACTTTCCTTTAGAATAGTGCTATCCATACCATTAGTTGGTAGGTAACCCTATTCGTTAGATGTAAAGGGACATTCGAAGGGACATCGGATGGTCATAGAAGGCAACTTGTAGGAGTATCCTAGCACATTCGAAGGGACGATCATCACTTTTCGTAGACAACAATCGAGGGACGAGATCATGTATTCGTAGGCAACATCGAGGGACTATGATCTTTGTACCGAAGGGACTATGATGATATGTTTGTAGGCAACGGTGCTAGGATACCTCTACGTTCGAGGGACTTGACCATTTATTCGAAAGGCAACGAGAGAGAATACTCTAGGGGGTGCATGTGTGAAGAGAGTGTGTTAAGTTCAGATAAGTTATCTTGCAATTAGAAGTGATCTACATTCATTTTTTATCTTGCGATGCACGCCTAGTTACTAGCAGTTTATATGGGTGCGGAAAGTAAATTGCGGAAAGTAAATCCTATGCTATTACATGGCTTTGGGGCAGTTACATAATATAGGAGTGCAGAAAGTAAATCCTAATTAAGCTATTACATCCCATGAGCAGTTACATAATATTTGAAAAAGAATGCGAGAAAATAATCCTAACTATTACAACCTGGAAGCAGATACATAATAATCGGAAAAAGAATCGAATTGCGAATAAGAGAAAATATGTTAGTAAAAAAAAGATTTTGAGTTAGGAAAAAGTTTTTAAGGTTAGTAAACCTAATTAGATGAGAAAATAATTTTCTGGGAATTTTCTGGATTGATTTTAGTAAGGAAAAACAATTAAAAGTCAATTTTCGGATTAATTAACAATTAATTAAAATATGCATGCAAAAATATAATTTTTTATGCCAAAAATTAAATAAGTATTTTTCTGACCTAAATGCAAAAAGAAAATATTTTTTGTGATTTTTTATATGTGTTAGAAAATTATTTGAAAAGAAATTAAATTAAGTAAGAAAAATAGGAAAATATGAGTTAGTTTGAAAAGTGTTAAAAAAGGAAAGTGAGAAGCTAGGGATCGAACCCCTGACCTCCTGGATATACCAAGCACATGTTTACCAACTAAGATGCGCGCGTTTGTTGTCATAGGAATGCAACCATATGATTATATGTGATCCTTCGCTCCGTTTTTGAATTTTCAACGTAAGTCGAACTGTGGGCCCCGATCTTAAACGTTGAGTCAATCAGATCGTGTCTTTGCGTCACACCAGCTTCGCCTGAGTTCAGAGTAAGTCAACGACGCCGGAGCACCGCTCCAGTCGTCTTCTCCGGCTAGCCCTGTAACGCCCATTTTATTTAATATTATATTATATTAATATTTTTGAATTACCGTTTGACGATTATTTTGGCGACGAGAATATTTATATTAATCGATATATCTATTAATATATTTGGCAACGTTTCGTTCGGTCTAGTTTTTATTCCGTTTGGTAAAATATTATTCGGACCGATATTTAATTCCCCGGAATTATTTTAATTAATTGAGTTAATAATATTATTAGAGATTATTAGTGTGTTAATTAATAAATTAAGTTAGGGGTGTGAAAACAAATTTTGTAGGATTGGGTTTTTCACCCTTGGCTAGTAAGAACACACCTTATAAAACACTTTACATTATCTTCTTTCCAACATAACACCACAAAGCAAAATATAGAAGCTTAGAAGAAAAACAGAGGGTTTTGGAAGAAGAAGAAGAAGAGCAAGAGAAGAGCAAGGTTGGGTTTGTGGGATCATCAAGAATCATCCAAGCTTTTGAGGTAAGGGGTTTGATTCTCCATCTCATATAGTTAGGGTTTGATAGTTATATTTTGGAATTGGGGGAAAAATTGATAGTTGATTCATGAGTTTTGGTTGGTTGATTGTTGAAATAGCTTAGATAAGTTGGATCAGGAGTATGGATTATTGGTGTATTATTGCTAGCATTGTAGGAAATGAAAGTTATAATATGGAAATGAAAACTGTAACTGTTAAAAAGAAAAACTAGAAAACTATTCGCAGGGAAGAAGATGAAAGAAATTTGGAGGAAGTAGCATAGGGGAGGCCCACCTCAGTGAGGCGGCCATCCCCCCGAGGCACCACCTCCATGCTAGAAGAAGAAATAGGGGACGTTCGTCCCTGTGATGCTGAGGAATGAAACGAAATTGTGGTTTTTCTGTTTTCTGTAAAATAGGTCTTCTTTTTTCTGCAGAATGGTTTCTGCATAATTTCTTCAAGATAGCTTATGTTTCTTTAATTCTTTCCAATTTCACCTAGTAATAGTTTATATCAATAAAATATAATTAGGACATAAGTTAGCCGATTTAATTTAGAACCCGATTATGTTCCGATTTTCTGATTTCGGTAAATTCGACGACGGAGCAAGTTGCTCCGAATTCAACGAAAATTGATGTGCTAGCTAAGTTCGACGTGTAGAACGTAGTGGTGAGGTTAGTTTTTCGAAATTACGAGTTTTTACGAAACGACCCGAAATAGGCCAAATTACAGTTAAATTGAATCGGATAGCGTTTTAGTCGATTTAAGACACGTATGGACAATCCGATTGCGATGTTGACGATTATGATTAATGCCGGTTATTAAGAATGGCTTTCGCGACGATTATTGGTGTTTTGACTATTTTTCCGTTTTTGGAATTTGGTGAATTAATTGATAATGATGTGGTGTGAATAAACATGATATTTACGACGGTGTATTTATTAATGAATACTTGTTGTTATGTGATGCGATGATATGTTTATTTGATGTGGATAAATATGGCGACGTGGACTTTATGTCAATTTTGATGAACGATGATGATGTGTTGTTGTGTCGTCTTTATTATTGAGTTACATACATTGCATTGGCGACGAGGGCTTTTACGCCAAGCGACGATGGGCTTTATGCCAAGTGTTCCTAATTATGGACAAAGCGACGGGTACCACATGTATAACATAGTCGTATCTCATGGAGTCGGTTAGGTTTATGTTTGAGTTGTTTGGCGTTGGGTTTTAATTGATGAATGATGTTGAATTGCGATGATATATGATACTTTGTGTTGATGCGAGTATAATGATTATGTGACGGAGTTAAAGTGTTAATTTATACACTAAATGCTAATTTAAAGTATGTAAGCTTTTAATATATGTTGACATACTCTATTTAACTTATATCATTTATAATTCAAAAACTATTTATATATTCTATCATGCTTTTAATTATATGTTTTGGAGTATCTCACCCTTTACTTGTTTCGCCGTTGCCTTTATATTGGTAACGTGCAGGTGATCCACGAGGATGATGAGGATTAGCTCGAGTATATTTATTTTGAGTCACTCTGCTCTGGTCGTAGTAACACTCGGGATTTGGGCGACGTTATTATTTTGATAGGATAGTTTATGTATACTATCTTATGATGTTATAACTTTATATATTGATGATAACATGATGTTATGTATATTTTGTGAACACATCCGCTGTGCTGTGAATAGTCATATGTGTATATGATGAATTATGTTATGAATCGGTATATTCGACTTTTGATGTTTGTGATATGCATTATAATGCAAAGTGATGAAAATGTGAATATGTGATGCCTCAATTTTTGTTGGATAAAATTTTGAAACTCTTATTTTATTATTAATTACGAGGGGTAGAATTGGGGTGTTACATTAGTGGTATCAGAGCAGGTCGGTCTGTCCGGCCAAGTTGTTGAGTTTGTTGTTATCTAACAATCAAGTATTGTTATTTGTTGATTCTAATCCTTGTTTTGTTGTGAGCAAAAGTTGTTATGGTTGGAAGGAATGCTGGTAGGAATGATGAGGTTCTTGCTGCTGCTATGCAGGCAATAGCTCAGGCTTTCCAACACCCGAATCTTGTGAGCATGGGTCTCGTAGTTTGGAAACCTTTCAAAGAGAGAATCCCCCTACTTTCCAAGGAAAGTATGATCCTTAAGGTGCTTTAACTTGGTTGAAGGAGATTGAAAGAATCTTCCGTGTGATGGATTGCACTCCTGTGCATAAGATCCGCTATGGTACTCATAAGTTAAGTGAAGAGGTCGATGGTTTAACACCCGTCAGAGGCTTGAAGTTGCTGGTGAGGAAGTGACGTGGGTAGTTTTCTGTAGGGAATTCATGAGGAAGTATTACCCGGAGGATGTTCGGGGAAAGAAAGATATAAAGTTCCTTGAGCTGAAATAAGGGAATATGTCTATAAATTATCTTTAAAAGTTCTATCGTTAGTATGATGGAGAGAATGCCGAGTTTTCTAAGTGCATTAAATTTGAGAATGGCTTGCGTCCTGAGATTAAGAAAGCGATTGGTTATTAGAAAATCCGTGTCTTTGCGGATTTGATTGATAGTTGTAGAATCTTGAGGAAGATAGTAATGCACACTATAAGATTATGTCGATAAGAGAAACAAGGGTCGAGAGCCGTGGAAACCTTATGATATTCCATGGTAAAGGAAACATAAAGCGTTTCAAGGCGAAGGACTAGTGGGGAGATGCTCTTCTGGTATTGTTTGTTACAAAAACCCATAAAAGTAATGTTTGTCAGTGATGTGAGGGCTAAGGAGAATGAGGTGAGATGTTTCCGATGTGGTGAAGTGGGTCATGTGACTCGTGATTGCAAGCATAAGGATGTGGTCTGTTTTAATTGTGGCGAGGGAGGTCACATTAGTTCTCAATGTAAGAAGCCTAAGAGAACTCAAGGAGTGGGGAAGGTGTTTGCTTTGTCGGGTGCTCCGACGGCAAACGAAGATGGTGTTGTTCGAGGTACTAGTTTCATTAATAACATTCCTCTTATTACTATTATTGATACTGGTGCTTCTCACTGTTTTATTGCCGCTGATTGTGTAAAGAGATTGGGTCTCACTTTGTCATCTCTAGATAGGAATATGGTGGTGGAAGTTCCGGCTAAGGGAACGATTAATACTTCTTTTGTGTGTGCAAATTGCCCTTTATCAATCTTTGATAGAGACTTTGTGGTGGATCTTATTTGTTTACCGCTTGTCGGGTTGGACGTGGTTCTGGGTATGGATTGGTTGAAAGCTAATTATGTCCATATCAATTGCTATGACAACACTATGAGGTTTTCTTCCTTAGTGGAAGAAGATCAAACTATGTTGATGTCGACGAAACAATTGAATGAGTTCATGAAAGATGAAGCATTGGTTTTCTTGTTGATGGCGACTCTTTCTGTGGAGAGTTAATCTGTAATTGCAAACCTTCTGGTGGTGTGCGACTTTCCCGAAGTATTCCCTGATGAGATTCCTAGTGCACCTCCAGAAAGAGAAGTTGAATTTTCTGTGGATCTTGTCCCTAGTACCAGACCTATCTCTATGACGCCATACAGGATGTCCACATCTGAGTTAGCGGAATTGAAGAGCCAATTAGAAGATTTGCTCGAGAAGAAGTTTGTTAGACCAAGTGTATATCCATGGGGAGCTCCTGTGTTATTGGTGAAGAAGAAAGATGGTAGCATGAGACTTTGTATTGATTATCGTTAGTTGAATAAAGTAACTATCAAGAATAGGTATCCACTTCCTAGAATTGATGATTTAATGGACCGATTGGTTGGCGCTCACATGTTTAGCAAGATTGATTTGAGATCGGGTTACCATCAAATAAGGGTGAAAGAAGAAGATGTTCAAAAAACTGCTTTCAAGACGAGGCATGGACATTACGAGTATTCGGTGATGCCTTTCGGTGTTACTAATGCACCCGGAGTATTCATGGAGTACATGAACCGTATTTTCCATCCTTACTTGGATCGTTTTGTGGTTGTTTTCATTGATGATATTCTGGTTTATTCTAAATCGGAAGAGGAGAACGTAGAACATTTGCGCACTGTGTTAGAGGTTTTGAAAGAGAAGAAGCTTTATGCTAAGTTGTCAAAGTGCGAGTTCTGGTTAAGTGAAGTGAGCTTTTTGGGGCATGTCATTTCTGGTGATGACATTGCGGCTGATCCTTCTAAGGTTGATGTTGTGTTAAGATGGGAAACTCCTAAGTCTGTTACTGAGATTAGAAGCTTCTTAGGTTTGGCTGGTTACTACAGGAGGTTCATTGAAGGTTTTTCTAAGTTGGCACTTCCTTTGACAAAGTTGACTTGTAAAGGAGCTGCTTTTGTGTGGGATGTCAAGTGTGAAGAAAGTTTCGTTGAATTGAAGAACAGGTTAACAACGACCCCAATCCTGATTCTACCTAATCCTGAAGAGATGTTTGTTGTTTATTGTGATGCTTCTAAGATGGGTTTAGGTGGTGTGCTTATGCAAAATGGCAAGGTGGTTGCTTATGCTTCTAGGCAATTGAAGATTCATGAGAAGAACTATCCTACTCACGATTTGGAACTTACAGCGGTTGTTTTTGAGCTTAAGATTTGGAGACATTATCTTTATGGTTATAGATTTGAAGTATTTAGTGACCATAAAAGCTTGAAATACTTGTTCGATCAAAAATAGCTTAATATCAGGCAAAGGCGGTGGCTTGAATTGTTGAAAGATTATGATTTTGGATTGAATTACCATCCTGGTAAAGAGAATATGGTGGCCGATGCTTTAAGTCGAAAGACTTTGCATATGTCACTCTTGATGGTGAAAGAGTTGGAAATGATTGAACAATTTAGAGATATGAGTCTTGTGATAGAAGTGATGCCGAAGAGTGTTATCTTGGGAATGTTGAAGATCAATAATGATTTCCTTGATAGCATTAGGGAAGCTTAGAAGCTTGATATGAAACTTGTTGATTTGTTGGTGGGTATTGGACAAACTGAAAGTGAAGATTTCAAGTTGGATGTCAGGGTGTTTTGAGGTTCTGAGATAGGATTTGTATCCCCGATGATGTGGATTTAAAGAGAATGGTCTTGGGAGAAAGTCATAGAAGCAATTTGAGTATTCATCCTGGAGCGACCAAAATGTATCTGTCATACCCCAATTTTCGACCTAAGATACCACCTTACATATGCATTACTGCATTATTAACAGTTTCAGAACAGAATAGATCGTGTGTGGCTTCTAGAAGTCAAAGTCAGGGTTTCTTCAAAATTTCATCTGTTCAAGATATGATCAATTAGGGTTTGAGTTTACACTCACCTCAATTGACCTATCTTAATCCATCATCAATATTTGATCTTCAAATTCCCAACTTTTTCTTATGATCTATCATGAAACGACCAATTAGGGTTTTAATCGAGGATAGTGAATCATTGACTTTCTGCTCAATGAATGACCTATTTTCTTGGAGAATGATCTTAACATCTTCAATGCAACATCTTGACCTAATTTCTTGATTCAAAACATTTCAAAAGTCCATGTTTCTTCATCAGACAAATTCTGAATCATCTGATGAAAATTCATACTTTCGGAAAAGTCAAACTTTGACTTTTGGTCAACTTTTTCAAGACTAAACTTTTTCAACCATAAAAACATTTCAAATAATCCATCATGATCATAAAAAATCAAGAAATGTGAAAAAGTCAACAAAAATACATTTTCTTCTCTATCATATTCCCTAGCTGAGATCATTCCTCATTGGGAATGAAGTCTTGATTAACCATTTCTTTCCAGTTCATTCCTGGATAGAACCTCGTCTCTGACCAACTCAGGGCTAGATTTCACAGAAAAATCTACCTACAAAAAATAAGCAATAGCCTCGTCATCCGAGCTGCCTATTTCCTTTTATCTTGAAACTTGTCATAAAATGATTGTCCAATCATGAAAGTTCAAGAAATCTCTGCAGTTGTCTTTCTGTCTAAAGAAAAACCTGTGTCTTTTCAATCAAAATGCCCGCATCTTCTCAAAAGAGAGATCCTTGGCAAGATTGTAGCTGTGAAAATAGAAACTCATTTGAGATCTGTTTCCATCACTGTCTATTATTCACAAGGCTGAATACTCAGTAATTTTCTCAAGAATTACCTTGTTATAGTTATCACTTTGCTGATAATTGGTAATTTCTTCAGAACTCGTTACCATAAACTATCACAAGGCTGATAATTGGTATTATCATTTTCACTTACCTTATACATTGTCACGAGGCTGACAGAAGGTAATCTCCTCGTTTCCCAAAGCGAAACAGATATTCACTTGCATTGTGAATCTATTTTCCTAGTGAAACAAATTGCTTATTTACCAACAAACAGGATCCTCCTTTCTTAGACAGATTGAGTAATCCTCACAATTTTTCCCCCAACATATCATTCTCTGATATCTCCTGGGTGAACTTTTTACAATCACTTTGCGTCATTCGCATTTTTTGGTATCTTAGGTCCAAAATTTGCGTATTCTGATATTTAAGTCTCTTCACACCTATCAAGACGAAGATTTTCATCTTCATATCTCAGGTTAAAGAAAATTAAACAGGGGCATCTATCACACCCCAATTTTTGACCTAAGATACCACCTTACATATGCATTATTGCATTACTAACAGTTTTAGAACATAATAGATCGTGCGTGGCTTCTAGAAGTCAAAGTCAGGGTTTCTTCAAAATTTCATCTGTTCAAGATATGATCAATTAGGGTTTGAGTTTCCACTCACCTAAATTGACCTATCTTAATCCATCATCAACATTTGATCTTCAGATTCCCAACTTTTTCTCATGATCTACCATGAATCGACCAATTAGGGTTTTAATCGAGGATAGTGAATCATTGACTTTCTGCTCAATGAATGACCTACTTTCTTGGAGAATGATCTTAACATCTTCAATGAAACATCTTGACCTAATTTCTTGATTCAAAACATTTCAAAAGTCCATGTTTCTTCATCAGACAAATTACGATCAAGCGATGAAAATTCATACGCTCACAAAAGTCAAACTTTGACTTTTGGTCAACTTTTTCAAGACTAAACTTTTTCAATCATAAAAACATTTCAAATAATCCATCATGATCATAAAAAATCAAGAAATGTGAAAAAGTCAACAAAAAGTCAAGATTTGAAAAATTTCTAACACTTAGAAAATTTTTCAAGTGTTAAAAACATGGTTTTCCTCACTTTCTAGGCCATTTTCACCTAGATCCATTTGGATTCAGAAAAACTCAAAATATGAAAGTTGTAGCCCTTGTTACAAGCTTTCTAAAAAGTCCAAGAAATTTCAAAAAAACTTTGTCTAGCTATACTTTTGATTTTGAAACATAGAGCTCCAAAACCATGGATTTCAAGTTCATGCTTCAAAATTACAAGTCTTTTTTTTTTTGCAAATTTTCCTTCTAGAAGCCTTGTCACAAGCTAGAGGTAGATTATAACTGATAAATATCAGTTTTGAATGATTGAGAAGTGGACTGAATCAAAGAGAAAAAATTAACCATGGTTAGGAAAGTTACTTTTGCATTAAATGCAAAAGATTCCTTCTTACCTCTTAAGCAAGTTGCAAGTTTGTCTCAATTATAACTTTGCCATATCATTCAGATTTCTTGGCCTATAAATAGAGGTCATTTACTCAAATTCAAATCACTCCAAAGCTATCATAATCAAGCTTTCACTCTTTCTTACTTAAATCCCAAGTTTCTAAGTTTCAAGAGGAGAATTTTGCAATCTTCAAAACTTGCAAAATCTGAGTGAATTTAGGTTTCTAACATGTTCTAAACATCAATTAGAAGTTGTTCAAAACTTAAAACCATCACAAGAACTGTCCAAACTCAGAATCATACTCAAAAAATCCAAAAGCTTGCAAATAGTGCCTTAACTTGCCATCTCTTAAATTGCTCGAGCTAACTGTGATTTAACACTCTAAACATCATCCATATACTTCATAGAAGTAATCCAAATCATCATCACTAACCTAACATCTCCAACACCAAAATTGAAACTCACTTCAAGTGGCTGCAACTTGACTTGGTCAGCGAGTTCTAGTCATCCTCAGGACAAACTAAGAGTAGGGACACACTCAGGGAGGTTCAAGGAAGCTAAAACAATCCTTACTTTTCACAAGGAAGTTGCCTAGCTCGAGCGGTATATCATACCAAGAGGTGAGTTTCTCAAACTTTGATTCTTCCATTCATGCACTTTTAGCTTTAAAATTGAAAAGGAAAATGTAGACATTCAATCACTAAAGCTAGCTGGGTCTTTAATTTGAACTAAAATCAACTGAGTTTAGAGAATTAATCATTTTTTCAGTTAGGGTTCAAATTGGGATTAACAAAATTCACGTTCATCTTTGATTAATAATGTTAACAAAATACATGTTCAAAATCGTGGCAAAAATCTAGACAAAATGGTATTTTGAACTTTTAAAATCGATCAAAAAATGAAGAAGTTTGAATTTGAAGCCATGGCCATGTTCGCGCTGCTTCACGAAGAAGATGAAGTTGGTTTCAGAAAATTAAACGGATGTATAGCCACCCCAGTGGTAGTCAGTGCGCTTTTCAAATCACTTGCCATGCCAAAGGTCTAGGGTTCGAATCCCCCTGGTACCTTTTTTTTAAAAAGGAAACACAAGGTTTCTGGAACTTGTTCTTCCAGAAGTTCTTCTGGGGCTCACCCTCCAGAAGTTCTTCTGAAGCTTCTGCCCCCAGAAGCTCCCCATTTACACTATGTTCAGAAGTACTTCTAGTACTTCTATCCTTAGAAACCTCAAGTTTATAATGTTTCTAGCCCAGAAGCAAGCCTTCTCCAGCATCCAGAAGCAACATGCTAAGCCCAAAGCGCCCCAGAAACTGCAGCTAAGAGCTCCTTCTCACGCTCCAAAAGCCAGCTAGCTTCTGATCCTCCAGAAGCAAGCAACTTCTGAACCCTTCAGAAGTCCAATTTCTGGACATTTTCAAAACTTTCTTTTTTTCAAAATTCCTTCTAAACAAGGTGATTAAATGACAAGTTTAACACATGGCTCAATGGAAAATCTTCATTTCTAAGCCAAATGTCCAAGGTTCAAACCTCCTTAGGACCAAAAACTCTTTTTTTCTCAAGTTTCTAGCAAACTTAAAACATTTTCAAAAACCATTCAAAACTTCTCATTTTGAGATATTTTTTGCACACTTGTCATTTAATATACCTATTTTATGATTATGTCCAAAAAAAATATTTTCTTTTGATTATATTTTCAAAAATGAAACATTTTAAGTATTTATTAATGCTTTTCAAAGATGTTTTCTTTCCAACTTTCAAAACTCAAATCTTTTCAAAACTTCTTGTGAATATACTTCACTTTTCAAAATCATTTTCGAAACCTTTTCAAAACATTTTAACAAACTTACACACCTTTTTCCATGATCGACTCGATTTGAAGGTAAAACCGAACCAGTTTTTTCCTCGAATTTCTTAATTAATCATGGGTCTCCCTCACGATGTAAGTCCCAATCCTTCTTATGTACATATTAAATTTTCTTTGTACATATTTAATCATCTTTGTAAATATTCAAGCATAAACAAACTTCGTTCGTTTGTTTTCATTCGCTTATTTATACACCAAATCCATTGGTATTAAAAGAAGAATTATTCCCCGTGAAATTCCTATTAAACCAATGGGCCTCCCTCACGGTGTAAGTCCCAACCCTCCTATGTACATACTTATTTCCTTGTACATAAACACCCCTTCGTGTACATATTCATTTCCTTGTACGCAACCCAAACCTTGTAAATAATCAAGTTACACTTGCTTTAAACGCTCGTTTTATACACTTGTTTATATTTCCTTCATAAACTCCTGTGAATACATATCACGCATTTGTTTATACAACTGTTCAGTTATAACATAACAACTAGTCTAACAACTAGGTTCCCCTTAGCCTCCTCTTAGGCTTCGTATAAGATAACTCATTTACTGAGTTTAGCCTCCTCTTAGGCTTCATATAAGAAAACTCATTTACTGAGTTTAGCCTCCGCTTAGGCTTCATATAAGACAACACTCCCCTGCTGAGTTTAGCCTCCTCTTGGGCTTCGTTCAAAAGAACTCCTCGTTGAGTTTAGCCTTCTCTTGGGCATAAAACAAGAAAGAGACCAGGAAATCTCTTAACAGCCTCCTATTGGGCTTCCAATACAAAGAATCACCCGGGCTAGGATAGAACCCTGAGAGGATGATTTCCCGGTGAAATCACTCTCGAATCCTAAGAGGATGGTTTCCCGGTTAAACCACTCTTAAAGCCAAAGCCAGCCATACCCTATAGCTTCCTCTTGAGCTTCATGCAAGGACCCTCGTGTCATACCCCAAAATTTTCCCTCCATCTTCTCAAGATATCCCATACATCCATATTCAAGGATTCCTCAAGAATTGATCAGACAAACCCTCTCCTAGACCATCAACCCAAACTAGGGTTTGGCAATTCTCAGATCAAGATGGATTTCCAACATCTCCAATGGTCATCATGCCTCCTCAAATGCTTCAAATGTTCTCCATGTCAAGTTTCAAGCTTCACAAGTCAAGTTTCCTCAGACAATTGCTCAGATGGTTGAAAATCAGTTGTATTGGACAAAAAGTCAACTGTGGTCAACCTACAGTCAAACTTCATGATTTTTGGTCAACATCCTCATTTTGAAGTTACATTCATCATTTGATCAAGGGTTGATCATGATTCATCAAGAAAACTCAAGATTTGCTCAAAAGTCAAACTTTCTAAATTAGGGTTTCTTAGTGAAAAGTCAACCAAACTTTGACTGATCATAACTTCTTCATACTTTCTTAGAAATTTTTCCACCACCTCTTGTTTTGAAGGAAATTCCATTCCCTACAACTTCATGTCTCACAAGAATGTTCAAAAAATGCTTCATTTGAGAGGTATGGATCAAAACATTACAGGTCCTTTTCAAAAGTCAACAAAAAGTCAACATTTTGTTTTGAAGATATATTGAGCATGGAAACTCCAATTGAGATGAGACCAAAACGGTTGGTTAGAGGACTCTTAGAGCTTTGCAAAAAGTCCAATAACACTCAAAAATGTGGAAAATTGAGCAAGATACACCATTCACAAGTTGGGCAATTTTGAAGAGATGCACAAAGAGAAATACTTCTAAAAATCAAAACATTTGCAAATGGGCTTACCTTTTCTTTATCCAAACTTGTTCCTTATGCAATTAGGAATATCCAAGCCCAATGCCACGAATTTTTATTTTATTTTTCTATTTAATTTGGAATTTATTCATTTAAATACAAATTAAATTCAAAAATAAAGTATAAAATCAAAATTAAATGCAAATTTGATTTTTCTCTCTTCCTTGAGATCCAAGCAACTCAATAAAGCCAGCAAATTTCGAAATTTGGTTGGATATGGCAAGATTTGATTGAAAATTGATCAAAAAAGAGAAAATTTGATTTTGTACAAAATCAAATTTGTTTTGCATTGATTGATGATTGATTCTTTCTCAAATCAACTCTAATTCCATCTACTATATATATACAACACATACCACAAATTAGGGTAGAAAAGCGTTGGAGAAACCCTATTGAAGCTCAAAAATCTATGGCATACAAGCAACTAGCACCTTGGATTGAGGTCGTTTCAATTGATTCCAAGCACTCAAACACGTTCCTTGATACCTCCTGAATCGATCCAGACCCTCACATCATCCAAAACCATCAAGAATCAAAGAATCCAAATTCGGTTTGTTCAAATATATTTCAAAATCGATTTCTCATATTCATGCATTTTAACACGATTTGTTCTTTGTTTTTGTGATTAGTAGGAAGTTTGCAAGCGTTAGGTAATTTGATTGCATTTCCATGGCCGAAACACGATATGCCATGATTAGGGTTCTTGATCACGAATTAGGGTTTCATTAAAACAGAAAAATTGGACCTCGAGACCATTACCATTGCATTGAATGATGTTTCCAATCGAACCATGGTCTTAGATTTTATTTATATTGCTTGTACATGATTTTGATTTAGCGGGGACGTGGCGTCGAGCCAAGGCCGTATTTGGATTTTCAAAAATTTGAAGCGAGAAGGCGATGATTTGGCGCGAGTTCGATGCAACCAGGGGACGACGCGTGCTTGTAATCCGTTCGCATCCAATTTCCAAACAGTGAAGCACGCTAGCTCAGTTGGTCAAGGCAGAGGGGACTCAAGGTTTGAAAGCAAGGTCTCGATTCGAATCTGGCAAGACCAATGTTTTCTTCTTTTACAAACTTCACATATTTTCTATTTTCTATTTTATTTAATATTTTGCATTCATTTTAATTTCTTTTCAATAATTTTTATCATGCATTTAAAAACTTCAAAAAAATATTTTTCTTTTTGCATTATTTTCAGAAAATGTTTATTTAATTTATAAAATTAAAAAAGTATTATTTTGCATGCATATTTAATTTTATTTCTAATTTACCATTTAAATCACTTTTAATTAGTTTTAATTGTTAAATCTTCTCCAAAAATCCCAAAAATTATTTTAGCATATTAATGTTATTTCCACATGAAATATTTTCTCATTCAAAATTTGCATTTTACTAACATTTTCTCTTATTCGATTTCTCTCGTATTTTAGATTTCTCATCTTTTTATAGGTTATCCGTTTGGACGTTTTCTTTTTTACCGTCTTCTTTTTCCAATAATGTAATTGCTTATGGGATGTAATAGTTTAATTAGGGTTTTTATTTTCCGCATTCTAAATTATGTATACGCCCCAAAGCCATGTAATAGCGTAGGATTTATCTTTCGCACTTTATACTTCCGCATTTTAATTTCCGCACCCTATAAATGCTAGTAATTAGGCGTGTATGGCAAGATAAAATTGAACATAGCTCATTCATAATATCAAGATAAAATACCTAAAATCAACACACTCTTTCACACATGCACCCCTAGGGTCATTCTCTCGTTGCCTTCAATTCAAATGGTTAAGTCCTCGAGCGTAGAGGTATTCTAGCACCGTTGCCTTCAAACAAATCATCATAGTCCCTTCGATACAAAGATCATAAGACCCACGATGTTGCCTCCGAATACATGATCTTGACCCTCGATTGTCGCCTACGAAAAATGATGATAGTCCCTTCGAATGTGCTAGGATACTTCCTACAAGTTGCTTTCTATGACCATCGATGTCCCTCGAATGTCCCTCTACATCCAACGAATAGGGTTACCTACCAACTAATGGTACGGATAGCGCTATTCTAAAGGAACGTAAAATAACACAAAACGACCATTCTGAGTAGGTAATAAGACTTTTAGTTGCTTGCTCAATCAAATACTTTTCACACCTCACACTTTTTGTTAAAGTTCAAACTCTTTTCAAAACGAAACATTTTCGAACACTTTGTATACATTCCTACATGAATCATTACAAAGTCAAAGCGAAATGCTTTTTCAAAACATTTTTGTCAAACACACAGAAAGCACCTTTTTAAAGTGATCTAAGAGCAACTAAGAGCCTGTAGATAACTACGGATGGAAAGGGGTGCTAATACCTTCCCTTTTCATAACCTTCTCCCTTACTCGAGAATCTAACGAAGGTCTTTTCCTGTTCTTTTCACCTTCCCTTAATTGGATAAAAGAAAAGTCGGTGGCAACTCTTGCTATCCGCATATTTGCGATACAAAACCTACAAAGTCAGTTCACCGTGTTACAGAACTGGCGACTCTGCTGGGGATAAATACCCTAAAGAGAGAATGCCTTAAGGATTTCTAGATCATCTTTACTGTTTTCTATTTGACTTGCTTGCTTTACTTTTAAGGGTTGCTTGGGTATTATATTTGTGGGGGATCCTACACCCGGATCCGGGTTTCCTTTTAGGTAAGTAGCAATAAATCGTCGCGACCGTTAGACGTATATCGAAACGGTCAACATGATGGCTACGTTAGTGTGACACTTTGGATGTCCTGATACTCTTCATTTCCAAGTTGAGGATAGTATTTGGCTTCTGCGTGGTGTCATCAAGCACTAACTAAACTTTTAGAACCTGAATTGACCCATCTTGGCCATTAGAAGGTAGTGAGATGGCCGACTTTGGTCTGAGACTAAGGTTGGTGATACTCGATGCTACGCTCATTAAGATCGAGACTTTTGGGATATTTTCGATCGACCACTTGGTAGTCGTATTGAAATAAGCGCCTCGAGAAAGATCAATGATATGAGATTCCTAGAACCCGGTTACTATTATAGGACAGGATGAACCAACTCAAACTTTTGGTAGGGTAATAACCTATACCTCATGCAAGCCTTAAACTTAGGCTCATTGTGTGAATTGCTTGTGTGTGCCAAACATGACATCATGACATCATTTGCATTGCATATCATTTCTAACTATTTCAAGAACCTAGGGATTTATCTTTGCTCTGTTTTGTAGGGATTATGGCTTCTAGAAAGACTATCTGAATCAACTTTATGGGTATACCTTCTCATCAAAAATTGGTTTGATTCCCGATCATGCCAGTTCATCAAAAGACATGGTTATCTACTTGACTTGGTTATCTCGGTTTGAAGAAGATATGATGCATGTCTATTCTAGTTCTTTGATCCAAAGCATCATTGCTTTACATTTCCATTATCGGTTGGTTCCTACCTTGGAAGAGTTCTCTAAGCTACTTGGGGTACCTATTCTTGACCAAATGCCATTCACCGGTTTAGAAAAGGTTCCTAGGTACGAAGACATCGCATCAGCCTTACATCTAAAATGCTCAGACATTGAAGCCAATTGGGAAACCGCGGAGTTAAGGGTTTACTTGCCAAGCTCCTAATTAAGAAAGCAGGAATTCCTCAAAGTTATGAGTTTCCATGCATTCGAAGACATTGTGGCCTTGCTAATCTATGGTTTGGTTCTATTTCCTAACTCGGATCAATTCATAGATGTCAACGCCATCAAGTTGTTTCTTACCCGTAATCTTGTGCCTACCTTACTTGGAGACATCCTACATTCTCTCCACACTCGCACTGCTAAGAGACAAGGAACTCTCATGTGTTGCATACCATTACTTTCCAGGTGGTTTATTTCGCACCTTCCTCCATCAGTTTTGAAGAATGAACAAAGGTTGAGATGGTCTCAAAGATTAATGTCACTCTCTCATTCAGATATCCGTTGGAATATTTTCTCTCAAAAGGATTTCACCTTCATTGAGCGTTGTGGAGAATTCCCTAACGTACCACTACTTGGTATAAGGGGAGGTATTACTTACCCTTCTCTAGCTCTCGTCGGTTTGGTTTTGCTCGAAGAGATGGTCCGCATGATATGCTTCTCCAAGATGTTGTGTTCGACTACAACCACGATCTCGAATTACCGAAGGTTTATACATGCTTGGGGCATGGTAAAGAAGGCGATACCAAGACTTTGGGGCACGAACTCCATTCCTTGGGAACCTTACCTCAAATGGGTGCGAGCTCGAGCTCAAAACCTCATGATGCCATTCACGCTGTTTTACGGTAATTATGGAACTGTTGCTATAGGTGGCGTACCTATCTTGTTCTCCATCACGACATGCCTCTGATTTTGAAGACTTGAAGAGATCACGGATTCAACTAAAGAAGAAAGGGATACCTTTGAAGCTCAGTGCTATGCAAGTGAGAAGAAAGTGTTAGAGTTGACCAAGCTACTTCACGAGGAGCGAAACATCAACGCTTACATCGGCACCAAGAGGAAGCGCCCATGGGAGACTTAGAGCTTTAGGATGTTTATGTTTTCTTTTATTATTTTGAACTATCTCTTGTACTTAAAAAGAAAAAAGAATAATGAGAAGAGTACTAATAAATGTTTGTTCATTGCTTGTTTAACAAATTTAAATCTCTAAGGTCCTTGAAAACATTGCATTGCATTTGCATAAACATCGCATAGCATAGCATAACATTGCATCACAGGTACATTGGAGATTGGTTTTCTCATTTGCTCGCTATTTATTTTAGCGAAATGGCTCTTGAGCAGATGTCAAAGATCTCCGGCTCGAATGCTCGGTTGTGTTCACCGGCTTGGTCCAAGGCCAAGAAGATCTAAAGAAGCTCATCAACAAGAAGAAGAAGGTTGTTGGTCTCCTCAACATGGGTAGCGCTACAAAGGGGTCCAAAATGGTCGGTCGGATCGAGCTCTCTGAAGGAAGTGTCCATACAGGGGAGTACCAAGGGTGGTGAAGATGACCGGTGAGCCAAAGAAAGAAGGAGAGGACCGCTCGATTATAGCCGATACTCGATGAAGATGACAAATACAAACAACTTGAAGACCGTCTCGAATCTTGTGGAAAACACGAAGATGTCCGGGCTGAACTTTGATGATCTGAGTCTTGTTCACGGTGTTGTGATTCCTCCCAAATTCAAAGTTCCTACTTTTGCCAAGTATGATGGCATGTCTTGCCCTAAGCTGCATTTGAAGTCCTATGTTGGAAAATCAATCCCCACCGAGAAAAGTTGTGGATGCACTATTTTCAAGAGAGTTTGTTCGAACCCAATTGGAATGGTACTATCGCTAGAGAACCGTATCCGCCGGTGACTTGGTGATGCTTTCTACGAGTACAATCTTGAATTGACACCCACTCGCATGCAACTACAAAGCATGTCTATGGGTCGTGACGAGAAGTTCAAGGAGTATGCTCGAGTGGAGAGATCTAGCGGAGTTCAACCACCCTTGTCCAATAGGGAGTTGGTTGATATGTTCATGGGAACAACAGTCCCGTTCTTCAATCGATTGGAAATTCTTCATCCGGATTCACCGTGATATTGCGTATTGAAGCGGTATCAAGTGGGAAGATCCATGTAGAGTCATCTTCAAATCTTGCAAAGAGATCTTTTGGTGGTAAGAAGGAAGCCAATCTTGTGTATGTCGAAAAAGCCAAGACCGACCACGCTCAATCGTGGAAGTTGTGATCTCGACCCTACATCGGCACAACCTCGGTGAGACAGCAGCGTAGCAGCGCCACGAAGGCGGTTCTGAAGATCAACATGCCTTTGTCGCAAGCCTTGCAACACATGTTGAGCAGTGATAACCTTGAGGGTTCCTCCTCGAATGTCAATACTTCCTCTCCAATCCAAATGCTAAGTGTGCTTATCATTCCAACAGCCAGGCACGACGACAATTGTTGGGCTCAAGAACAAGATTCAAGATATGATTGAAGCTAAGCAGTTGAATTTGATCCTCTGTTGAGACTCGAATGTGATCAACGCCTATGCCTAACCATGACAAGAGTTCCAACGGTGATGATACTTATGTTTTCAACATAGATGACTTGACCATCCCTCGATGGTATTAAGAAGAATTTGTTGCAAGCGGTGTCAATCCAGGATGCCGTCGTTGGTGCCCATCGCACGATGGTTGTGCTTGGTTGAGAAGGCGTGTTGATGCATGATGGATAACCGTGAGATACTATTTACGAAACCACATGCGGTGTGAAGAAATGTCTAAGTTGAAGATTGACAATGCGAGCAGCTGTACCATCGTGTGGGATACCTTGGGGCAGCCAAGTGGAAAGTATGATTACATGGTGAAGTACACTTCACGAGCTACAAGATTCCTATTGAAGATATTAAGGCGACCGGATGGGGTGACGATTTCCAGAAGACTATCTTGATATTAACACAATAAGGATTTCCTCTGTTGATCCACGTGCCTAGAGTGGCACCTCTCATCATTACTTCTCCAAGACCGGTCCCATATTCCTCGACAAGGCTATCCCTTGGAATTATGGGTGATGTTTACTATCATGGCGTCAAGCAAGACCCTCGACTATTGAAGACCTTCTTGTTGAAGCTACCATTCCGACATTGACAACATCACGGAATCTAGTAAGGTGACCCGAAAATTCTCTCTAGATATCTCTCCTCCAAAACACGCGACTCGCTTGCATTCCACTATTCAACCCATTCCCAAGCTAGAGGAAAGAACCTGACTCATCACTCAACGAAGTACCAAAGGAAGTTCGAAGACACCTCAAACAAGAAATGGAGAAAAAAGATTATCAAGAAAAGTGACTACAATGTTGTGGAGCAGTTGGGACGAGACTCGTCCAAGATCTCCATGCTTGCTCTGCTCTTCTCGAGGCTCATGCTAATGCCTTGGTGAAGTTTAAGAATGCTCACGTCCGCAAGACACTACTTGATCAATTCGAAGTTTGTATTGCTAGCTGGCGCCAACAACGGCCTAGGCTTCTCGATCTTGATTTGACTCACCGAAAGAAACACAACAAAGCCTTGCACATCTACATTGAATGCAAGGCGTTACCACATCTCATGTTTTGGTTGATACGGTTCCGCTTTGAATATCCTTCCCGCTTTTGATCGACTTGATGTCGAAGGGTTGGTTACGAGACCGTGACATTATTGTGAGAGCTTTTGCCGGTGCTTGGAAGCTCACTCTGCTGTTAAAAGTCGGTTCCCGGACTTTTGACTCCACTTTCTTTGTCATGGACATCCGTCCGACCTACTCTTGCCTACTTGGGCCCCATGGGATACACCCTACCTTACATCGGCTGAAGTAC
The DNA here is from genome assembly GCA_021764765.1 of Vicia sativa. NCBI lineage: Eukaryota > Viridiplantae > Streptophyta > Magnoliopsida > Fabales > Fabaceae > Vicia > Vicia sativa. The sequence continues at coordinate 36,139,383 of CM038796.1, read as the reverse complement.
CGGTGAAAGGGAAGGTTGTTACAGTATGTGGTGAAGAAGTGTATATGGTCATCTGGTCATTCCGTTACCTTGAGATGGAAGGAGAATTCTTGAGACTCCTGTCAAGCTTTTGAAACAATACCAGTCATGCTGTTGACTCTCCTGTCACTCTGAAGTTGCTAAAGTTCCGCCTAGGATGGCCTCATTGAAAGATGCTCAAGCTTTTGAAGAAGGAAGAGTACTATTTGGGGTCAGCTCACGATCTTCCTTTCAAATTTGACAAGGCTGGTTTAGGCTTCACCATCAAGGTCGGAAGATGATGCGCGACGTGCGCCAACTTCCCTTCGCATCGGCCAGTGGAATCCATGCTATAGAAGGCGCGACAAGCGCTTCAACAAAGTGGATCTTCCAACTCGGATCATGGGCTCGACAATTGGAAGGCGAAGGCGTCATACCAATCTCCTTTAAGTAATTGCTCTTGTTTTGTTTTGCTTTTCGTATTTCTTTATGTTTGAACAATAAACTTTGAAAGCCTAGTGCCTTGGGGCATCATGGCTCGTTTGAGGTTTATTATTGTTTGCGTTTTCATTCAATAAATTCGTTGGATTTTTGCATTCAATTGTTTGTTTTTTCTTTTACTTTATCACCAAAAGCTATGTGTTTCTTACACACCCGTGATACACTGAATCACTCCGAATCTAGTTAATAACTGCTATGCTAGTGCTAAATATGACTTGATAATCCGATCTACCAAGCCGAAGGCGAAAGTGAGGAAGATTGTGAAGTGCCGGAGAACTTGCGGTTCTGAAGTTATCACCACGAAGAGCAAGTTGAGGTTGTGAATTTGAGTGCTTGCGAAGGCAGAAAGAGATCAAGATAGGAGGCGGGTCTTGAGAGCAGTGTTAAAGAAAGGTTGGTTCGGATGCTACGAGACTATATTGAGGTTTTGCTTGGTCATACGAAGACATGCGAGGTTGGACATTGATATCGTGGTACACGATTGCCGACAAAGAAGGTTTTCTCGGTGAAACGAAGGTTAAATCGTATGCGTGAGATGTCGAGAAAATCAAAGCCGAAGTTATGAAGCGATTCAACTTTTTTCTTTGTCACCTCTTATCCCGATGGGTTGCAAGCGTGGTACCCGTACCTAAGAAGGATGGCAAGCGAAATGTGTGGATTACAGATCTAAACAAAGCAAGTCCGAAAGATGATTTCCCACTTCCTCATATTGATGTTACGGTTGACAATACCGCTCGCACAAGGTTTTCTCCTTCATGGATGGTTTCTCGGTTACAATCATATCAAAATGGCTCCGAAGACATGGAAGACTACTTTTGTTACGGGGGCACTTTACGCTACAAGGTTATGCCGTTCGGATGAAGCGGCGCCACTTATCGATGCTATGGTGACATTACTTCATGACATGATTCATCACGAGATAGAGGTCTCGTCGGCGACATGATAGCTCGATCACAAAGAGAGCATCTTGATCATTTGCGAAACTATTTGACGGGTTGAAGAAGTACTAAGACTTAATCTAACAAGTGCACCTTTGGAGTCGGATCCGGAAAACTCCTAGGTTTTGTTGTCGATGGAAAAGTATTGAGGTTGATCCATAAGGTTAAAGCTATTCAAGAGATGCCGACTCCCTTGAGAAGGAAGTCGGAGGTTTCTTGGGCGATTGAATTACATTGCGATTCATTGCACCTAGCGCTACTTGTGAGCCAATCTTCAAGTTACTTAAGAAGGATCAAGTGGTAGAGTGGAGCAGCGATTGCGGATCGCTTTTGACAAAATCAAGGGTACCTACTGAATCCTCTATCACGATGCCGCCGAAGGAAGACCTCTTATCATGTACTTGGCGGTGCTAGAGAACTCAATGGGGTGTGTGTTGGGGCAACATGGCGAGTGCAGTCGAAAAGAGCATGCAATATACTACCTTAGCAAAAGTTTACCGTGTGAAACAAGATACTCATGACTTGAGAAAACTTGTAGCTTTGGCTTGGGCTGCTCGCCGACTAAGGCGGTATATGTTGACTCACTACCTTGTTGATTTCAAGATGGATCCGATAAAATACATCTTTGAGAAACCGCTCTCTCGGGAAGAATAGCAAGGGCAAATGATCTTGACCGAATATGACATCGGTACACTTCTCGAGCGATCAAAGGAAGTGTAGTAGCCGATCATTTGGCTCATCAAGCCGTAGATGACTATCGATCTATGCGATTCAATTTCAGACGAAGATGTTTTACTATTTTGATTGCGAAGAACGAGGCCAGACGAAGGACACGAACAAGGATCGATGGACCATGGTTTTGATGGAGCCTCAAGCGCACTTAATGGCATTGGTGCCATCATTACATCCCTGACGGACATCGCCTTTCACCGCCGATTATGTTTCACTTGCACGAACAACATGGCGAATCTGAGCGTGCATCATGGGTCTTAAAGGCGCTATTGACTTAAGAATCAAGTTCTTACAAGTGTATGGAGACTCGGCTTTAGTGATCGGTCGATTAAGGCGATTGGGATACGAAGCATCCGAATCTCATTCCATATCGAGCATGTTACGAGTTTGATTCCCTACTTTGAAGAGATCACTTTCAATCATATTCCACGAGAAGAGAATCGGTTGGCGGGCGCATTAGCTACTATGTCGTCTATGTTCAAGGTTAGATGGGACAACGAGGCTCCCCGGATCATCATTGAGAATTTGACGAACCGGTATTGTTGTGAGCTTGGCGAGAGAGAAACCTTGGTACTATGGCGTGAAGAGGTATCTTGAGACTCGGGAATATCCATGAGGGCATCATTAATGATAAAGTTCATGAGAAGATTTGCATCAAATTCTTCCTCGACAGCGACATCTTATACAAAGCGCAACCACGACTTGTGCTTACTCATTGTGTAGACGAGAAAACAACAATGCGTATCATGGAAGAGTTACGAAGGCGCATTTGGTACCACTCGATGGACACACCATGGCTAAGAAGATTTTGAGAGCGAGGTTACTATTGGTCCACCATGGAGGCGATTGTCACCGCTATGCTCGATCTTGTCACAAGTGCGGTTATGGACAAAGTACACGTACCTCCGGTACCTCGAATGTTTTAACTTCTCCTTGGCCTTTTGCAATGTGGGGCATTGACATGATTGGAAATCAAGCCTGCTTCCAATGGACATCGTTTCATCCTTGTGGCAATTGATTACTTTACCAAGTGGGTAGAAGCAGCCTCGTTTGCATCTATTACCAAGAATGTTGTGGCTCGATTCATCAAGCATAATCTTATCTATCGGTATGGCACTCCCGAAAAGATTATCACGGATAGCGGTTCCAATCTCAACAACAAGATGATCACCGAACTACGCGCGATTCAAGATCAAGCATCACAATTCCTCTCCATATCGGCCTAAGATGAGCAGCGCGATGGAAGCCGCCAATAAGAACATTAAGAAGATTATCTGAGAGATGCGGTGACTTACAAAGATTGGCATGAGATGTTACCATTTGCTCTTCATGGTTATCGCACTTGACACGAACATCAGCAGGGCAACCCCTTCTCTCTTGTGTATGCGGTATGGGCGGTCCTACCCATCGAGGTTGATTCCCTCGACGAGTCCTCCAGGCGAGTTAGGCGAAGGCGATTGGGTTCGAGACTCGCCTTGACCAAATTAACTTGATCGATGAGAAGCGGCTCGCGTCCATACGCCATGGACATTTATCGAAGCGAATGATCGAGCATTTAACAAGAAGGTCAAGCAAGGTCTACCAAGTCGGTGATCTAGTAGTCAAGCGCATCATTCTTCCACAAGGTGATCCAGGGCAAATGGACTCCCACCTGAGGGACCATTTGTAGTCAAAACAGTGTTTTCGGCGAGCTATGATACTTAGCACCATGGATGGTGAGGACTTCCACCACATGAGCAGACATAGTCAAGAAAATACTACGCATAAAGAGACCCGCTAGGTCGGCGAACCTAGGCAAAAATGAGGGCATCTGGCGAACCAAAGGTTCGGGCAAAAGTTAAGGATATATACAAAACATGTACACAAGTCGAAAACACGAAAAGCGGCTTGGGCAAAAAGGTATCGGTGGAAACCGAAAGGCGGTCTAGGCAAAAGTTAGGGATTTAAGCGTCGACTATGTCTCTTCGGATCACTGCTTGAGACTACTGTTATTCAAGGTTCAAATGGCGAAGATCGATCTACTCACTTTCTCGGCAAGGAGATGAGATAGTCGAAATATATGAGTACTAGCATAGTTGGGACTTAACGAGATTGTTTCCAGTAACTTTTACCTTTCTTGTATACAAACTACTTGGTCATCGCCACCTTTCAAATAAGCATAGCTTCTTTCTCTTTACAATTTCTGTTGTTATTTGCAATAAGTCCAACGTTTGTTTTGAATGACTATCGCATTTGACAATAAGAATCTAATCACAAACATACGAAAAGTGAACATACAAAAGTACTTACTACGAGCTCGGGGTGGGGATGACGAAAGTCACCAAAGCATTCCCCAGAGCATGATCCCCACAAAGGTGTCACTCACACAACTTCCCAGTGAGCAAAAGGGAATCCACAGCTGCAATTCCACTCAACTAAGCAATGTTACATCGTCTCCAAGCGGTAACACCTCTCCCGGTCAAGGTATTTATCCCAGGTATTTCTCGATCCGTCCCTTTTCCCCGCGTATCGGACCCAAAACTTGGTCGGATAGTGCATCGGAGGAACCTACATCTTCATTCCCGGCCGGAGATTACAGCGGGATCACGACTCTTCCACCGGTCTCCAACTATCAAATGCTCTCCGAGATACACTTCGAATCCCGGTGGGCGCTTCCTAAATCTCCTCGGCGGGTCTATATAGATCCCCAACAACGAGCTTCTCAAATCTCTACCTTCCTCAACAATATCTAGGCCCAAGACTTGGTCGGATGGTGCATCGGAGGAATCGGGATATCTTTCTTCTCCTTCAAAGCGAGGACTTCCACCTACTCAATTCCCCAGTCGGAAAATCCTCAAGCAGAATATCCACATCTTCTTCAAGATGGATATGTTTTGAAATACCACAACATCCATCATTCATACATTTCTCATAAAGTCATAATTCATGCATATGTCATTCATATACAACATGTCATCATACTTTGCATAAAACTAACCAATATTCTATCAAAGTTCCTCTTATTTTCTCCAAAATAGGTAATCACCGGCCTAAGCAGGTCGAGTTAAGCCCGAATCGGAAAACTATCGAAAGACCGCCCTTGGTTGTCCTCCGACGGTCCGATTAAGCCCCGGCGGAAAACTATCAGAGACCGCCTCTAGTTATCCTCCGATAACGGGCAATGGATCAACACCGATGCACAACAAGCTATCCACATTTTGCCAACTACAACCTCCCTCGAGTAATCGGCCACGATTTATTCGATCCTTATTATCACGACTACGAGTCTAGCGTCGACTCGATTACCTTGGATGGCATCTTAAGCCCATCTCAGACTACTTATCAGCGGTTCACTTTCGAATCTGCATATATGGTTAAAAATCAATACAAACTAGTAACTTCATTCAAAAAAACACGAAGTCTAACGTATGACTACCTCGGATGGCATCTTAAGCCCATCTCGTGCTCCTTCGAGCGTCTAAGCCTAGCGTCGGCTCACTCCCGGCATCGATCTTTCGGATGGCATCTTAAGCCCATCTTCGCCAACTCTCCTATCAACATTCTCGAGTCTAGCGTCGACTCATCCTCGACAAAGTATCCAAATGGCATCAAGCCCATTCCGTATCATCCACCAGCGTGCAAATTTTCGGTGTACTCGGTGTTCAATCATCTTCTACCTCCAGTCACGAAAGACAAGCGTGTCAATCTAACCCTCGGTACAAGAAGATTGAGCAGGGCGTATCCCCAAAATTTGCCCTCCATCTACTCAAGAGATTTCATACATCTATGCTCAAGGATTCCTCGAGAGTTGATCGACAAACTCTCTCCTAGACAATCAACCCAAACTAGGGTTTGGTATCTCTCAAGTCAAGATGAACTTCCAACATCTCCAATGGCCTTCATGCCTCCTCATATGCTTCAAAGATTCTCCATGTCAAGTTTCAAGCTTCACAGTCAAGTTTCCTCAGACAATTGCTCGGATGGTTGAAAATCGGTTGTATTGGACAAAAGTCAACGTGGTCAACATACAATCAAACTTCATAATTTTGGTCAACATCCTCATTTTGAAGTTACATTCATCATTTGATCAAGGGTTGATCATGATTCATCAAGAAAACTCAGATTTGCTCAAAGTCAAACTTTCTAAATTAGGGTTTCTAGGTGAAAAGTCAACGAACTTTGTTGATCATAACTTTCTCATACTTTCTCAAATTTTCCACCACCTCTTGTTTTGAAGGAAATTCAATTCTCTACAACTTCATGTCTCACAAGAATGTCCAAAATGCTTCATTTGAGAGGTATAGCTCAAAACATTCTGGTCATTTTCAAAGTCAACAAAAGTCAACTTTTGCTTTGAAGATATATTGAGCATGGTAACTCAATTGAGATGAGACCAAAACGGTTGGTTAGAGGACTCTTAGAGCTTTCCAAAAGTCCAAGAACACTCAAAATGTGGAAAATTGAGCAAGTTACACCATTCACAAGTTGGGCAATTTTGAAAGGATGCACAAAGAGATACTTCAAAAATCAAATCTTTTGCAAATGAGCTTGTTTTTTCTTCATCCTAACTTATTCCTCATGCAATTAGGAATATCCAAGCCCAATGCCACGAATTTTTGATTTATTTTTCTATTTAATTTGTAATTTATTCATTTAAATACAAATTAAATTTAAAAATAAATTATAAAATCAAAATTAATTGAAAGATTGATTTTATTCTTTCCTTAAGACCCAAGCAATTCATTAAAAGCCAGCAATTTCGAAATTGGATCAAAAAAGGCAAGATTGGATTGAAATTGATCTAGTTTTGAAAATTTGATTTTCATGAAAAAATCAAATTTGATTTTCATGAAAAAATCAAATTTGATTATCATTGAATGGTGATTGATTCTTGCCAATAATGATCCCAAATCCTTCCAGTACTTATACTTGATGCATACCAATTTAAAGAATACGAAAAAATTGCCTCAGAAACCCTAACCTAAAGTCAAAATTTCGTGCACTTGAAGCAACTAGCAGCCATCGATCCAGCCACTTTCAATTGCTTTTGAGGATTCCATTGCCTTCCTTGGGTTGTCCAGAGTCGATCCAGACTCTTACATCGTTCAAAAACATCAAGAATCGAGCAAATACAATTTCGGTTTGTCCTTGTTTTTCCAAAAGCGATTTCTGTTTTTTACGCATTATTAACACTTTTTGATTGTTTATTCATGATCGGCATCAAGTTTGCAAACTATACGGGTAACATTGCGTTTAGTGACACGGGCGAAAATCACCATGGCTAGGTTTTCTGGTTTCGAATTAGGGTTTCTACAAACAGGAAAAATTGGACCATGAGACCATGACCAATGAACTCGGAACGATGCCTGGAATCGAACCATGTATTTACAATGCATTTATATTACTTGTACTTGATTTTCCATGTAGCGGGGCTGTGGCGTCGAAGAAAAGCCGCCAAGCTTTTGAAAATTCAAAGCGAAGAGGCGAAGTGCGGCGCGAAAGGTCGATCGACACTTGTTTCTCTTCCACTCGCTCCGATTGATGCTGCGCGTGCATGTTGGATCGGATGGCAAAGGCGTGGGGATATGAGGCGAGGTCACGAGTTCGATCCTCATCGGGACCACTTGGTTTTCCTTTTCACAAACTCATTATTTTCCATATTTTCATATTTTCAATACTTTGCATTATTTTAATTAACTTCCACATTTTATTTATGCATCAAAAATTATCAAAAATTAATTTTCTTTTTGCATTTATTTTGAAAATCTTTATTTAATTTAATAAATTAAAAATACATTTTGCATGCATATTTATTTTTATTCATATTTTGCATTTAAGTCATTGTAAATTCATTTTAAATTATTAAATTGCATCTAAAAATCCCAATAAATTATTTTAACTTATTTATCTTATTTCCACGTCATATTTTTCCATATAAAAATTGCATTTTTCTAACATTTTCTCTTATTTCGATTTTATCATATTTTCAGATTTCTCATTCGTTTCACAGGTTAATCCGATTCAGACGATTCTTCCGTTTTCATTGTATTTTTTCAATAATGAAACTGTATATGGGATGTAATAGTTTAATTTAGGATTTTATTTTCCACATTTTAAATTATGTATACGCCCCAAAGCCTTGTAATAGCGTGGGACATTTACCTTTCCGCATTTACATTCCGCATTTTACTTTCCGCACCCTATAAATTGCTAGTAATTAGGCGTGTATGGCAAGATAATAATGAACATAGCCCACTAATTTCAAGATAACATATTCGAAATCAACACACTTCTTTCACACGCACCCTTAGGGTAATTCTCTCCTTGCCTTTACAATTCAAAATGGTCATGTCCCTCGAGCGTAGGGTATTCTAGCACCGTTGCCTTCCAAACAAATCATCATAGTCCCTTGATATAAAGATCATAAGACCCACGACGTCGCCTCCGAATACATGATCTTGACCCTCGATTGTCGCCTCGAAAAATGATGATAGTCCCTTGAATGTGCTAGGATACTTCCTACAAGTTGCTTTCTATGACCATCCGGTGTCCCTTGAATGTCCGCTTACATCCAGCGATGGAGCTACCTACTAACTAATGGTATGGCTAGCGCTATTCTAAAGGAATGTAAAGTACAACAAAGCGACCAATTACGAGTGGGTAAATAAGTCTTTTAGTTGCTTGCTCTATCAAATGCTTTTCACACCACACACTTTTTCAAAGTTCAAATTCTTTTTAAAACAAAAACATTTCGAACACTTTGTATACACTCCTACATGAGTCATTACAAAGTCAAAGCGAAATGCCTTTTTCAAAACATCTTTGTCAAACACACGAGAAAGCAATTTTAAAAAGTGATCTAGAGCAACTAAGAGCCGTAGATAACTACGGATGGAAAGGGTGCTAATACCTTCCTTTTCATAACCATTCTCCCGAACTCGAGAATCTAACGAAGGTCTTTTACATTACTTTTACCTTCCCTTAATTGGATAAAAATAAAAGTCGGTGGCGACTCTTGCTATCCGCACATTTGGATACAAAAATCCTACAAAGTCGAGTTCACCGTGTTACAAAAGCTTTGGTGATAAACTACCCTTACAACAAATCCTAGTCAATGCACTTATCAATTGATAGTTGCTTGGCTCACAAGAGAAACTAAATTACACAATTACAAATCCTAACGGTACACAAACACAATGCTATCTCTTCAATACATTCAAAGGCGCGGTTGTAAGGTTCTTTTCCTTTTATAGAAGCGATCCACGAAACTTGGTTTGGGCTTCCATAAAGATAGCTAGGGTTCACTTAATTTAATCCTAAAAACATGGTCTTTTCAACAACCAATTTAGGTTTAATTAAGTTTAACCTAGCAACCACGTGAGCATGCTTTCTAATAACGGAAAAACAATATTTAGCAGCTCAACAAACTTCTGAAAAATCTAGGAACAAAGCAGTTCGAGCAGAATGTCTGCGAATGTCATAACATACATTATGACATCGATCTATTTTAATTTCGGCCTGACTTTAGCTTCGATTACGGGTCTTTTAACATCCTTAGCGGTAGGATTTATCTTCAATCTCTGAATGTCATGACATCCATCATGACATTGCTAAAGCCTAGTTCTACCAAACATAATGCCAACTTAAAAACACTAACAATTACTTACTAAGTTAATTTGAGATCCCTCTCTTAGTGGAGGTTGTCTTGGGAGTATTTGTGTTTAGCAAGTATTTGCAAAGACATTTTGCTTTCGAGAGAACTAACGAAGCTGAGTGGCTGTAGAACACATAACCCATCCTGGCCATTTAGGATGTAGTTCAGAAGCTATTCAGGCGTAAACTTAGAATAGTTGTCATGCGAGACTACGATCAGGCGAGTTTTTCTTGAAAAATATTATTGGACTTCGAGTATTCAACAAATCCGATAATATTTCAAAGAGAAGCGTTGAACCTGTATTATCAGTAGAACCCGTTTCATAGATGAATAAGCCCTTAGAACTTACCCATGTTTGGTTCTTATCGTTGGCCTCATGCTCGTGACTTCAAATGCTTGACCGTGTGTATAACCACTAACCATGTTTGAATCTTTGTGGCATTCATGCATTCATTCAAAAAAACTTCATTTCTCTTCCCATTTCCAAAGAATTTAGAGATTTTTCTTTGTAAATATTTTAGGTTAGAGTGATGGACGTCAGAGGAAGATTTACCAAGAAATACAGTTTTAGAATTCCTGATGTAGTAAAGTTAAAAGAGTTAGCATCCTTGGTAGAAGATCCCTCGAATTTGAGCGCTATGGAACTCTTTTAAGCATCACGAACACTAACGTTGATGAAGGACTTCTCAAAACTTTCGTTCGGTTTCGACCAGTCTATCATTTGTTTCACTTTTCCTGATATCAGTTGATGCCTACTTTGGAAGAGTACGCACACATCTTGGGTATCTCGATATCAGATAAGGTGCCTTTCAATGGTTTGGAAGCCATTCCTAAGTCACCAGTCATTACAGCAATGACTCACTTAAAGAAATCTGAGATAGACAAAAACCTAACTACCAAAGGAAAACTCTTAGGACTAACTTCAAAGTTCCTAATGGAGAAGGCTCTTAAATTCTCTGAAGCCGGTAGTATGGTAGCCTTTGAAGCTGTTTTAGCTATGCTCATCTATGGATTGGTGTTGTTTCCCAACGTCCCAAGTTTCGTTGATATCAACTCCATAAGGATCTTTCTGATCAGAAATCCCGTTCCCACTTTGCTTGGTGACACATATTTCTCCATTCATCATAGGAATCGTCAAGGAGATGGAACTATTGTGTGTTGTGTACCTCTGTTATTTAAATGGATTGTCTCACACTTGCCTAAGTCTCCTATCTTTCGCGAAAACAAAAATGGTTGGCATTGGTCTAAAAGACTCATGTCTCTCAACGATGATATCCATTGGTATACCTTGGCAAACAATGAGATGGAAATCATTGAAAACTGTGGAGAGTTTGTCAATGTACCTCTCATTGGTACGAAAGGAGGAATCAACTACAACCCATTCTTGGCAAGACGTCAACTCGGGTATGCAAACTCGAGTAAACCCCTTGGTTTTACAGTAGAAAGCTACTTTTATCATGAAGGGGAAGATTCCCAAGGTTTGAAAGCCAGAATGATAAGAGCTTGGCATCACATCCGAAGGAAAGAAAAGGGTAATGCAAGGAATTGTGTAGCCATTGAAATCTACACTTCTTGGGTGAATAAAAGAGCGAAGGAATTCCGAATGCCTTATGCTTATGAAGAACCCATGTTCTCAGCAGTGTCCAAATCAACCACTTTTCCCGTTGAGACTATGGGAGAATACCAAGAAGCTTTGACCAAGATGAGGCTAGAAAAAGAAGCTTTGGAAGACAAGTTTCTTAAGAATGACTTTGAAAATGAGAAGAAGCAGGTCAAAGATCATGAGAAAACGCTCTACTTCCAAGATGAATGGCTCATGGAGAAAGATGAGAAGATTCGTCGGAAAGATAACGCGATCAAAAGATACATCAAAGAAAGAAAAACAAAGCTTGAAGAAATGACGACCAGCAATCCTGCTCCTGACGAGTGGAAGAAAGTCATCAACAAGCTTAAAGCCGAAAAAGCTGAACTGAAAGCTTACTATGGCAAAGAAATCTTGAAGTTGAAGCTAAATCAAGCCTTTGGTTCTTCATCAGATGAAGACGATTAATTAGTTTAGCTTTAGCTTTATCATTTATTTTATCATTGTAAGAGCTATGCTCCAAAAAAATTGTTGTAATCTTCTTTCAATAATTAATAAAATAAGTGTTTTCCATCCAAATATTTACTAGAAATTTCTCTTTTAGTATAAATTCTTTGGAAATTCTTTTCTCTTTGCATTCATAAATCATGCATCATACTTTGCATATCGAGTTTGTTGTTTAGAATCTTATCTTTTGGAATTTTTTCCAGAGAGAGAGAAAGATTGTCAAGCTGTCGCGTCTTAGAGTTTCTCGACTACGTTCACAGTCAACTCGCAGATACAATACTCATGCAAATAGGAGAAAAGCAATGGAAGATTTTGAGCAAGAAAATTTTGAGCTTCGTAGCACAGTGGCACCACTTCAGGAAGAGGTGGAGAGACTCACTTCTTTGGTAAGTTCGTTGGCAACTATGCAAAGTCAGCAAGCAACATTAAACAGTCAAAATCAAGCGACGATTTCAGAGATCACTACTACTCGATTTCAGTTATTGCGATCGGTAATCCTCTCTTGATATGCGAAGGTTATCCATGGGGCATGCCTTTCAATTTCGGCATTGGATTTCGTCAACCCACTTCTGAAGTACAGGAAACCACGATTGAGGTTCCTACTTTATAGAACTCAGCATTTACTCTGCAGCATGGAGTAACTTTTCCGCAAGTCACTATGACGGTTTCTCAACCGATCATGACAAACTCAACTTCTGTAGTTCACGCTACCGTGGACGAAGAAGTCTATCATAACCCAGGCGACAACACGAATCCTCGTGGCCAGATGGAGAATCTCCGGGAACAATTCCATAAGATGCGACTTGAGATCAAAACAATGCGTGGTAAGGCTGTTTGGGAAGAATGCCCACGATCTATGCCTAGTTCCTTGTGTAAGGATACCGCTAAATTCAAAGTCCACGATTTTGAGAAATATAAAGGAAATTCACCTTGTGAGTCATCTTACAATGTACGCTAGAAATATGTCTACATATAATGACAATCACCAATTGCTCATTCACTATTTCCAAGACAATCTCACCGGTGCCGCACTGAAATGGTACATGGGACTAGATAGTGCAAATATCCAGACATTCAATGACCTAGGTGAAGCCTTTGTCCAACAGTACAAATTCAATTTGGACATGGATCCAGATCGAGATGAACTCCGTTCTATGTCTCAAAAGGAAAAAGAGACGTTCAAAGAATATGCCCAACGTTGGAGGAAATTGCAAAGTTAATCCACCGTTAGAAGAGAAAGAAATGACCAAGGTTTTCCTGAACACTCTTGGCCCATTTTATTACGAACACATGGTCACCAGCGCTCCCGGAGATTTCGCCGAAATGGTAAGCATGGGGATGCGACTAGAAGAAGTAGTCCGAACAGGACGCCTAACCAAAGAAATAGGGTCTTCAAGCGGAACCAAGAGAATCGGAACCACTTTCCCGAAGAAAAAAAGAACATGACGTTGGAATGGTATCCCGAGGGAAACTAAAGAAAATGTCGATCACCACAACGGTAGCCAATAGCACCAGTTGTTAATGCAAGTTCAAACATGGGTATTACCCCACAATTCCAGCAAACTCAACAGCCTCAACAACAGGCTCAACAATTCAACAATCAGAACCGTACTCCTCGGATCTTGCAGTTTGATCCAATTCCGATGACGTACACAGGATTATATCCTGCCTTAATAGAAAGGAATCTTGTGCAAATAAGGTCACCACCTCCAGTACCAGATAAATTACCTTGGTGGTACAAGCGGATGTGTCTTGCCCTTTTCATCAAGGGCACGGGTCATGATCTCGAGGCATTGCGAAAACCAAAGTACAAAGATTAGTAAGGGCTAATCTTCTCTCCTTCAGGAATGCAAATCCGAATGTACAAGCAAATCCACTTCCCAATCATAGTGGACATATCGTGAATTTGATACTAAGGAATACAGATCGGTATCTTATCACTGACATAAATATGATAAGAGAAAGCTTGGTACAACTCCATGATACATTCAGTACAATGGGCGCCTTCGCTAAACATGACTACACAGCCTGCAGAATCTGCTTCACGAATTTTCGAGGATGTCCAACTATGAGAGCAGACCTTCAATGGTTAATACACATTGGCGACCTTCAGATCTTCAGAAACAGGAACGATTATGACGTGAATATGGTAGGGTATTATCCGCATGAGCTTTTAGTCTCAGATATCAACTCGGAAATTCCCGAAGTAAACGTCATTATCCCCTACTTCAATGTGCCCAAGTGTGTAGAAGTCGAGTACAACGGTCCAAAAGCTCCAGACTCTCCTTTGGTGATCTATTTACCTGGTCCTATTCCTTACAGCTCTGACAAAGAAATTCCCTATCAGTACAATACAACTATGATAGAAGATGGGAAAGAAAAACCCATACCAACTCTTTCAGCTGTTGTTAACATCGTTGAAATCGGACGTGTAACGCAAAGTGGACGTGTGTACACCCCGTTGCCACCAAAGCAACCCATTGCTCCATTGTTGATACCCTCACGAGAATCCCATGGGATTCTGTTGGTAATCAAACATAGCGTTGGTCCGTCGATGGAACCAACGTCAACAGACTTGACGAGATCTAAAGCGATCAAGAAAAATGAGTGCGAGTTGTGGATCAACGATGCAGACTCCTCAAAATCTCAATACTATCTCTACTTACGAGCAGAAGCCCAGAAGCTTTGATGAAAGTGCTAGATCAAGCTTACATAGAACACGGCGTGACTACGGATCAATTTGGTGGAATTGTAGGCAATATAATAGCTTGCAACAAGTTAATCTTGATGATGAAGAACTTCCGGAGGAGGAAGAGATCGCAATCTTGCTCTACATATCTCTATCTTACAAAGGAACGCCGATGAAATCCAATGATATAGTGGTCAAATCCTTTGATGGATCAAGGAAATTCGTTATTGGGGAAGTCGACCTTCCAATGACGATTGGTCCACATACCTTCAAATCACCTTCGGTCATGGGCGTGCCGGTACTTCTGATTGTTTGCTAGGGCGACCTTGGATACCTGCAGAGGCGGTGACATCCTCGCTCCACCAAAAACTGAAATTCACAGCAAATGGGAAGCTAGTAACCATAATCGGTGAACAAGCCTTACTAGTAAGCCATTTGTCCACCTTTTCTTTCATCACTGCCGACGATGTTGAAGGGACACAGTTCCAAGGACTCTCGTTAGAAGATGAATCTACAAAGAAAGGCAGATCGTCTATATCTTCTTACAAAGAAGCAGCGCAGATAGTAAAGAACGGTAATGCCGCAGGTTGGGGACAAGTAATAAATCCTGTCAACAACGAAACAAAAATAGGGCTCGGATTTGCTCCAGTATTCCCAAAAGTCCATGAAAAGGATGAAACTCTTCATCCAATTAAAGAAGTATTCCACAGCGTAGGTTTCTTAAACCTTGTTATTCAAGAGGTTAATGTTCTTACCGATGAAGGTAAGACAATCTCACCGAATCTGAAGAGTGGAGCACTTATCTTAATAGCTCTGAATATATGTCCCAAGAAGAATCGTACGCGCCGTTCTATCCTCCGACAGACCAATTCAAAGGCATGTTCCTACAAAAGAATGAGAATGAAAATCCACCTATCCCTTCTGAAGTTTGGGATACCTTGGGAGAACCAAGTGGAAAGTTTGACTACATGGTGAAATACACTGCACCTGAAAGCTCAAAAATCAGAATTAAAGACATCCAACCAACTTGATGGGACGATCCTTTTGAGTATCCTAGTCAACCAGAAGAGTTATACACATCTTCTCGATCTCATCATCAAATTGAAATCCCAAATGAAGACCTCTGCTTTAAGACGCCTGTCGAGTTTGTTAAGCATCACTACATCAACGTAATCACCAAGAACGGAAGACAATTACGGAAGCGAGTTAGAAAGTGTCGCGAATAATGAGTCTCTCCACTCGGAAGATTGGGAAGTACATCCCAAGAATCCAGAATACATGCCACTTGAAAGCACATATCTTGCATACTATGCTCCTCGACACATCAATCAAGCAAAGAAGATCGCTTCAACAACACAAAGGCAAGGTCAACCGACTAGAGTCTTCAAAGCACATTAGACCAGCGACCAAAGTCTACACAAGAAATAAGCCAAAGAAAAACTACTTGAGTATCTAGACTTCCAAGGAGTTCGTCACTATTGGGCTTTGTTAAAGCTCGGTGATGTTCATAGTTCTAAGTAGTTTATTTTGCCTTTGTTTTGAACTCTCGCGCCCAAAGCGAAGAGATGTTTATAGGGTTTAGCTTTTAAATAATTTCTCTTTGTCTTGCCCAAGACAAATGAGTTTGTATTTAGGGCCTGTTTCATATTGTGAATCATAAATAAATAGCGTTGTTTTGATTCCACATTTTGTGTTTGTTTTTCGTTTTACCCTTTCTTGGAAATGGTAATCCTAAAAAACCCAAATAAAACAAACAATCAAAATATAATAAATGATCTACATACACTTTCACATTAACTTTTCTATAAAAAAAAAGTTAATTAATCAAACATGATTAGCAAATGGACAAATCCATTGAGCATGACAACTTTATGCTCTCTCCGACTTTGAATTCCCATGTTTTGGAGGAAGAAGTTGAAGAAGAGATCCGGATGAGATTTCTCGACTACTTAAGCACGAGGAAAGAATCATTCAGCCTCACAAAGAGCCTTTGGAAGCAATTAACTTAGGTTACGAGGAAGAAAAAAAGTAAATATCGGAGCTCTACTCGCGAAAACGTCAAGGAAAATTGATAGATCTTCTCAAAGAATATAATGATGTGTTTGCTTGGTCTTACTAAGACATGCGAGTTTAGATACCAACATCGTGGAGCATCACTTACCATTAAAACCGAAGTGTCCTTGATTAAACAAAGGCGAAGAGTTCACCCGGACATGGCCGACAAAATCAAAAAGTTCAAAAGCTAGGCGAGGTTTCCTCGTCACCTCGAATATCCTCAATGGTTAGCCAACATAGTACTTGTCTCCAAGAAAGCGGAAGGTCGAATATGTGTTGACTACTGGGACTTGAACAAAGCAAGTCCAAAAGACGATTTCCCACTACCGCATATCGACATGCTAGTGGATAACACTGCAAAGTTTAACGTCTTTTCCTTCATGGACGGTTTCTCTGGCTATAATCGGATCAGAATGGCTCCCGAAGACATGGAGAAGACATCTTTCATCACGCCATGGGGCATATTTTGCTACAAAGTAATGCCGTTTGGATTAAAGAATGCAGGCGCAACTTATCAAAGGGCAATGACTACTCTCTTTCATGACATGATGCACAAAGAGATCGAAGTCTACGTAGATGACATGATAGCAAAGTCTGACACTGAAGAAGAGCATATAGAATATCTCTTGAAGTTGTTTCAGCGATTGAGGAAATTTCAGCTTCGTCTGAATCCTAACAAATGCACCTTTGGGGTAAGATCTGGAAAACTCCTAGGTTTCATCGTCAGTCAAAGAGGTATTGAAGTTGACCCTGAAAAAGTCAAGGCTATTCAAGAAATGCCTACGCCACATACAGAAAAACAAGTAAGAGGATTTCTTGGACGTTTGAATTACATCTCCAGGTTTTTCTCTCAAATGACTGCTACTTATGGGCCGATATTCAAGCTTCTCCGCAAAAATCAAGAGGTTGTGTGGACAGAAGATTGTCAAAGAGAGTTTGACAGTATCAAGGAATACCTGTCAGAACCTCCAATATTGATTCCTCAAATTGAAGGAAGACCATTAATCATGTACCTTACTGTGCTAGAAGATTCTATGGGTTGCGTGCTTGGACAACAAGATGAAACCGGTAAGAAAGAGCATGCCATCTACTACTTGAGTAAAAAGTTCACAGATTGTGAAACTCGTTACTCCATGCTCGAGAAAACATGTTGTGCTTTGGTGTGGGCTTCGAAACGTCTCCGCAAGTACATGATCAATGACACGACTTGGTTAATCTCCAAAGTGGATCCAATCAAGTATGTCTTTGAAAATCCCATATGAGAAAGAATTGCTCGATGGCAGATGCTATTATCTGAATATGACATCCAGTACCGCGCCCAAAAAGTGGTCAAAGGAAGCATTCTTGCCGATCACTTGGCTCATCAACCGATCAACGGATACCAATCTCTCAAGTTCGACTTCCACAGCGAGGATGTTATGTACTTAAAGATGAAAGATTGTGAAACCATTACGAAGAAGGTCCGGATCGAATCTAGATGGGGCTTAATCTTTGATGGGCGAGTTAATGTCTTTAGCAATGGAATTGGGGCAGTCATCATTACCCAGGGTTCTCATATCCGTTTTCCATGATTGGTATTTGATTGCACCAACAACATCGCAGAATATGAAGCTTGTATCATGGGTATCGAAGAAGCCATCGATTTAAGGATCAAGATCCTTGACATATATGGAGATTCAGCCCTTGTGATCAATCAAATCAAAGACAAGTATGAAAATCATCATCTTGGTTTGATTCCCTACAGAGATTATGCAAGACGTTTGTTGACTTTCTTCAACAAAGTTGAACTGCATCATATCCCTCGAGATCAGAATCGAATGGTAGACGCCTTGGCTACTCTATCTTCCATGTTCAAAGTCAACCATTGGAACGATATGCCTAAGATCCGTATCAGACGCCTTGAAAGACCTGTATATGTGTTTGCAACTGAAGCAGTCTTCGATGATAGACCGTGGTTCCATGACATCAAACGCTTCCTTCAAACTCAGGAGTACCCACTCGGGGCATCGCACAAAGATAGGAAAAATCTAAGGAGGCTTTCTAGAAATTTCTTCTTGAATGGAGATGTGCTATACAAAAGAAACTTCGACATGGTCCTGCTCAGATGCGTGGATAGACACGAAGCAGTCATGATAATTCACGAAGTGCATGAAGGGTCCTTTGGAACCCATTCAAATGGGCATGCAATGTCGGAAAAATCTTGAGAGCAGGATACTATTGGATAACAATGGAATCTGATTGCTGTAAACACGTAAAGAGATGTCACAAGTGCCAGATCTATGCAGATAAGATCCATGTGCCATCGACTCTACTCAACGTTCTCTCTTCTCCATGGCCTTTCTCCATGTGGGGCATCGATATGATTGGGATGATTGAACCAAAAACGTCCAACGGACATCGCTTCATTTTAGTGGCTATTGATTACTTCACCAAATGGGTCGAAGCAGCATCTTACGCCAACGTTACAAGACAAGTGGTTGGGAGGTTCATCAAGAACAACCTCATTTGCCGATATGAAGTTCCAAGTAAGATCATTATAGACAATGGACCGAACTTGAACAACAAAATGATGAAAGAACTATGTGAGGAATTCAAGATTGAGCATCATAACTCATCTCCTTACCGGCCAAAGATGAACGGCGCCGTTGAAGCTGCCAACAAAAACATCAAAAGATCGTCGGAAGATGGTCATCACCTACAAAGGCACGAAATCGCCATTTGCTCATGGGTATCGTGCTTGATCGTACTTCAACAGGGCAACCCTTTTCTCTAGTATACGGCATGGGCGGTGCTCCCGTAGAGTTGAAATTCCATAAATGAGAGTTCTCATGGAAACTAAGTTATCGAGGCCGAATGGTGTCAAAGCGATCGACCAATTGAACTTAATTGAAGCGCGCGCGTGTCATGGACAATTATATCAAAGAAAGATGAAGAAAGCCTTCGACAAAAGGTTCGACCTCGTGAATTCCAAGAAGGCGACCTCGTGCTTAAAAAGATTACATCTTTTCAACAGATTCTAGGGGCAAATGGACTCCTAATTACGAAGGCCCATACATCGTCAAAGAAGCTTTTACGGCGGTGCTATGACTCTCACAACCATGGACGGTGATGAATTCCGCATCCTGTGAATCTTGATGCAATTAAAATACTTTGTCTAAAAAAAACAAAAGAATTGCTCGGTAAGTCGAAAACCCGAAAAGGGCGGCTTAGGCAAAAATGAGCATCTCGGTGGACTGAAAACCTGAAAAGGCGGTCCAGGCAAAAATTAGAGACAATAAACAGAAAATATCCTGATAGATTCAAAACCTGAAAAGGCAATCTAGGCAAAAATTAAGGATAAAAAATGACAAAGTAACTACATCAGTCCGTACTTCGTCAATCTGAAGAATCTTCCATCAACGGATCTTCAATCAAATCTTCTAAAGCAACAAGCACAGTTGGACTTCAAAGTTGATAGGGATAATAGTGGTTATTGCTTTCAATGTAGCTTGTTCCCAATAAATTATCATTTCCAACTTTTGTAAATAGTTCATGGAATCACGCCTTTGGCTGATTACCATTCTATCAATAAAATTTGAGCCTTGTGCCCATTTGTTTGCAATTCTTGCTTTTTTTCTGTTTTGCAAAATAACGCTTTTTCTTGTGAAAATCACTTTTGAAACTAAAAAAAAAAGTTTTAAATGAATTTTTACTTCAAAATTTTGAAATAAAAGCGAAATTTTCCTTTGAACTATGAATACAGAAAGAACTTCAACAGTTTTCTCCATGAGTGTTTCGACCTCTGAAAGATAAAACAACTGCTAAGAAGTCTTCTTCTCCTTAAAATAGATCATCAAAGGACGGTATTCTTATCCAAAAAGAATCCCCAACAAGGTTGCCAATGAGATGCCTTTTTCAGAAAAGTTTAAAGCATGCAACTCAGATTCATCATCAGTAACGTCTACACCATGGCTGCAGGTTTTGCTGAGTATTTGTTTGAACTGTGACATAGTCCTTTTCCCAAATACCCTTTTTGTTGTCTTGTCAAGTATCGTCAGCATTGCATATGACATTCATGACATTCATCATTCATACATAATAGCATCATTAATACATTCTGCATTTCTCAATGTTTGCTTCAACATCACTTGTTTAGGTTGCATTTATTTCCTAAAACAAGTGTGGGTGTGTCATTCTCCGATGGATTATCCCCAAAGCAGAAAAATACATTTTCTTCTCTATCGTATTCCCCAGCTGAGATCATTCCTCATTGGGAATGAAGTCTTGATTAACCATTTCTTTCCAGTTCATTCCTGGATAGAACCTCGTCTCTGACCAACTCAGGGCTAGATTTCACGAAAAATCTACACCGAACAATAAGCAATAGCCTCGTCATCCGAGCCTATTTCCTTTTATCTTGAAACTTGTCTTAAAATGATTGTCCAATCATGAAAGTTCAAGAAATCTCTGCGATTGTCTTTGTCTAAAGAAAAACACATGTCTTTTCAATCAAAATGCGCATCTTCTCAAAGAGATCCTTGGCAAGATTGTAGCGTGAAAATAGAAACTCATTTGAGATCTGTTTCCATCATTATACATTATTCACAAGGCTGAATACTCAGTAATTTTCTCAAGAATTACCTTGTTATAGTTATCACTTTGCTGATAATTGGTAATTTCTTCAGAACTCGTTACCATAAACTATCACAAGGCTGATAATTGGTATTATCATTTTCACTTACCTTATACATTGTCACGAGGCTGACAGAAGGTAATCTCCTCGTTTCCCAAAGCAAAACAGATATTCACTTGCATTGTGAATCTATTTTCCTAGTGAAACAAATTGCTTGTTTACCAACAAACAGGATCCTCCTTTCTTAGACAGATTGAGTAATCCTCACAATTTTTCCCCCAACATATCATTCTCTGATATCTCCTAGGTGAACTTTTTACAATCACTTTGCGTCATTCGCATTTTTTGGTATCTTAGGTCCAAAATTTGCGTATTCTGATATTTAAGTCTCTTCACACCTATCAAGACGAAGATTTTCATCTTCATATCTCAGGTTAAAGAAAATTAAATAGGGGCATCTATCACACCCCAATTTTTGACCTAAGATACCACCTTACATATGCATTATTGCATTACTAACAGTTTTAGAACATAATAGATCGTGCGTGGCTTCTAGAAGTCAAAGTCAGGGTTTCTTCAAAATTTCATCTGTTCAAGATATGATCAATTAGGGTTTGAGTTTCCACTCACCTAAATTGACCTATCTTAATCCATCATCAACATTTGATCTTCAGATTCCCAACTTTTTCTCATGATCTACCATGAATCGACCAATTAGGGTTTTAATCGAGGATAGTGAATCATTGACTTTCTGCTCAATGAATGACCTACTTTCTTGGAGAATGATCTTAACATCTTCAATGAAACATCTTGACCTAATTTCTTGATTCAAAACATTTCAAAAGTCCATGTTTCTTCATCAGACAAATTCTGAATCAACTGATGAAAATTCATCTGCTCACAAAAGTCAAACTTTGACTTTTGGTCAACTTTTTCAAGACTAAACTTTTTCAATCATAAAAACATTTCAAATAATCCATCATGATCATAAAAAATCAAGAAATGTGAAAAAGTCAACAAAAAGTCAAGATTTGAAAAATTTCTAACACTTAGAAAATTTTTCAAGTGTTAAGAAACATGGTTTTTCCTCACTTTCTAGGCCATTTTTCACCTAGATCCATTTGGATTCAGAAAAAACTCAAAATATGAAAGTTGTAGCCCTTGTTACAAGCTTTCTAAAAAGTCCAAGAAATTTCAAAAAAACTTTGTCTAGCTATACTTTTGATTTTGAAACATAGAGCTCCAAAACCATGAATTTCAAGTTCATGCTTCAAAATTACAAGTCTTTTTTTTGCAAATTTTCCTTCTAAACCTTGTCACAAGCTAGAGGTAGATTATAACTGATAAATATCAGTTTTGAATGATTGAGAAGTGGATGAATCAAAGAAAAAAATTAACCATGGTTAGGAAAGTTACTTTTGCATTAAATGCAAAAGATTCCTTCTTACCTCTTAAGCAAGTTGCAAGTTTCTCTCAATTATAACTTTGCCATATCATTCAGATTTCTTGGCCTATAAATAGAGGTCATTTACTCAAATTCAAATCACTCCAAAGCTATCATAATCAAGCTTTCACTCTTTCTTACTTAAATCCCAAGTTTCTAAGTTTCAAGAGGAGAATTTTGCAATCTTCAAAACTTGCAAAATCTGAGTGAATTTAGGTTTCTAACATGTTCTAAACATCAATTAGAAGTTGTTCAAAACTTAAAACCATCACAAGAACTGTCCAAACTCAGAATCATACTCAAAAAATCCAAAAGCTTGCAAATAGTGCCTTAACTTGCCATCTCTTAAATTGCTCGAGCTAACTGTGATTTAACACTCTAAACATCATCCATATACTTCATAGAAGTAATCCAAATCATCATCACTAACCTGTAACATCTCCAACACCAAAATTGAAACTCACTTCAAGTGGCTGCAACTTGACTTGGTCAGCGAGTTCTAGTCATCCTCAGGACAAACTAAGAGTAGGGACACACTCAGGGAGGTTCAAGGAAGCTAAAACAATCCTTACTTTTCACAAGGAAGTTGCCTAGCTCGAACTGGTATATCATACCAAGAGGTGAGTTTCTCAAACTTTGATTCTTCCATTCATGCACTTTTAGCTTTAAAATTGAAAAGGAAAATGTAGACATTCAATCACTAAAGCTAGCTGGGTCTTTAATTTGAACTAAAATCAACTGAGTTTAGAGAATTAATCATTTTTTCAGTTAGGGTTCAAATTGGGATTAACAAAATTCACGTTCATCTTTGATTAATAATGTTAACAAAATACATGTTCAAAATCGTGGCAAAAATCTAGACAAAATGGTATTTTGAACTTTTAAAATCGATCAAAAAATGAAGAAGTTTGAATTTGAAGCCATGGCCATGTTCGCGCTGCTTCACGAAGAAGATGAAGTTGGTTTGGAAAATTAAGCGGATGTATAGCCACCCGGTGGTAGTCGGTCGCTTTTCAAATCACTTGCCATGCCAAAGGTCTAGGGTTCGAATCCCCCTGGTACCTTTTTTTTAAAAAGGAAACACAAGGTTTCTGGAACTTGTTCTTCCAGAAGTTCTTCTGGGGCTCACCCTCCAGAAGTTCTTGAAGCTTCTGCCGAAGCTCCCCATTTACACTATGTTCAGAAGTACTTCTAGTACTTCTATCCTTAGAAACCTCAAGTTTATAATGTTTCTAGCCCAGAAGCAAGCCTTCTCCAGCATCCAGAAGCAACATGCTAAGCCCAGCGCCCGAAGCTGCTAAGAGCTCCTTCTCACGCTCAAAGCCAGCTAGCCGATCCTCGAAGCAAGCAACTTGAACCCTTGAAGTCAATTCTGACATTTTCAAAACTTTCTTTTTTTCAAAATTCCTTCTAAACAAGGTGATTAAATGACAAGTTTAACACATGGCTCAATGGAAAATCTTCATTTCTAAGCCAAATGTCCAAGGTTCAAACCTCCTTAGGACCAAAAACTCTTTTTTTCTCAAGTTTCTAGCAAACTTAAAACATTTTCAAAAACCATTCAAAACTTCTCATTTTGAGATATTTTTTGCACACTTGTCATTTAATATACCTATTTTATGATTATGTCCAAAAAAAATATTTTCTTTTGATTATATTTTCAAAAATGAAACATTTTAAGTATTTATTAATGCTTTTCAAAGATGTTTTCTTTCCAACTTTCAAAACTCAAATCTTTTCAAAACTTCTTGTGAATATACTTCACTTTTCAAAATCATTTTCGAAACCTTTTCAAAACATTTTAACAAACTTACACACCTTTTTCCATGATCGACTCGATTTGAAGGTAAAACCGAACCAATTTTTTCCTCGAATTTCTTAATTAATCATGGGTCTCCCTCACGATGTAAGTCCCAATCCTTCTTATGTACATATTAAATTTTCTTTGTACATATTTAATCATCTTTGTAAATATTCAAGCATAAACAAACTTCGTTCGTTTGTTTTCGTTCGCTTATTTATACACCAAATCCATTGGTATTAAAAGAAGAATTATTCCCCGTGAAATTCCTATTAAACCAATGGGCCTCCCTCACGGTGTAAGTCCCAACCCTCCTATGTACATACTTATTTCCTTGTACATAAACACCCCTTCGTGTACATATTCATTTCCTTGTACGCAACCCAAACCTTGTAAATAATCAAGTTACACTTGCTTTAAACGCTCGTTTTATACACTTGTTTATATTTCCTTCATAAACTCCTGTGAATACATATCACGCATTTGTTTATACAACTGTTCAGTTATAACATAACAACTAGTCTAACAACTAGGTTCCCCTTAGCCTCCTCTTAGGCTTCGTATAAGATAACTCATTTACTGAGTTTAGCCTCCTCTTAGGCTTCATATAAGAAAACTCATTTACTGAGTTTAGCCTCTGCTTAGGCTTCATATAAGACAACACTCCCCTGCTGAGTTTAGCCTCCTCTTGGGCTTCGTTCAAAAGAACTCCTCGTTGAGTTTAGCCTTCTCTTGGGCATAAAACAAGAAAGAGACCAGGAAATCTCTTAATAGCCTCCTATTGGGCTTCCAATACAAAGAATCACCCGGGCTAGGATAGAACCCTGAGAGGATGATTTCCCGGTGAAATCACTCTCGAATCCTAAGAGGATGGTTTCCCGGTTAAACCACTCTTAAAGCCAAAGCCAGCCATACCCTATAGCTTCCTCTTGAGCTTCATGCAAGGACCCTCGTGTCATACCCCAAAATTTTCCCTCCATCTTCTCAAGATATCCCATACATCTATATTCAAGGATTCCTCAAGAATTGATCAGACAAACCCTCTCCTAGACCATCAACCCAAACTAGGGTTTGGCAATTCTCAGATCAAGATGGATTTCCAACATCTCCAATGTTCATCATGCCTCCTCAAATGCTTCAAATGTTCTCCATGTCAAGTTTCAAGCTTCACAAGTCAAGTTTCCTCGACAATTGCTCAGATGGTTGAAAATCAGTTGTATTGGACAAAAGTCAACTGTGGTCAACCTACAGTCAAACTTCATGATTTTTGGTCAACATCCTCATTTTGAAGTTACATTCATCATTTGATCAAGGTTTGATCATGATTCATCAAGAAAACTCAAGATTTGCTCAAAAGTCAAACTTTCTAAATTAGGGTTTCTTAGTGAAAAGTCAACCAAACTTTGGTGATCATAACTTCTTCATACTTTCTTAGAAATTTTCCACCACCTCTTGTTTTGAAGGAAATTCCATTCCTACAACTTCATGTCTCACAAGAATGTTCAAAAATGCTTCATTTGAGAGGTATGGATCAAAACATTACAGGTCCTTTTCAAAGTCAACAAAAAGTCAACATTTTGTTTTGAAGATATATTGAGCATGGAAACTCCAATTGAGATGAGACCAAAACGGTTGGTTAGAGGACTCTTAGAGCTTTGCAAAAAGTCCAATAACACTCAAAAATGTGGAAAATTGAGCAAGATACACCATTCACAAGTTGGGCAATTTTGAAGAGATGCACAAAGAGAAATACTTCTAAAAATCAAAACATTTGCAAATGGGCTTACTTTTTCTTTATCCAAACTTGTTCCTTATGCAATTAGGAATATCCAAGCCCAATGCCACGAATTTTTATTTATTTTTCTATTTAATTTGGAATTTATTCATTTAAATACAAATTAAATTCAAAAATAAAGTATAAAATCAAAATTAAATGCAAATTTGATTTTTCTCTCTTCCTTGAGATCCAAGCAACTCAATAAAGCCAGCAAATTTTGAAATTTGGTTGGATATGGCAAGATTTGATTGAAAATTGATCAAAAAAGAGAAAATTTGATTTTGTACAAAATCAAATTTGTTTTGCATTGATTGATGATTGATTCTTTCTCAAATCAACTCTAATTCCATCTACTATATATATACAACACATACCACACGAATTAGGGTAGAAAAACTGGCTGGAGAAACCCTATTGAAGCTCAAAAAATCTATGGCATACAAGCAACTAGCAGCCTTGGATTGAGGTCGTTTCAATTGATTCCAAGCACTCAAACACGTTCCTTGATACCTCCTGAATCGATCCAGACCCTCACATCATCCAAAACCATCAAGAATCAAAGAATCCAAATTCGGTTTGTTCAAATATATTTCAAAATCGATTTCTCATATTCATGCATTTTTAACACGATTTGTTGCTGTTTTTGTGATTAGTAGGAAGTTTGCAAGCGTTCTGGGTAATTTGATTGCATTTCCATAGCCCGAAACACGATATGCCATGATTAGGGTTCTTGATCACGAATTAGGGTTTCATTAAAACAGAAAAATTGGACCTCGAGACCATTACCATTGCATTCGGAATGATGTTTCCAATCGAACCATGGTCTTAGATTTTATTTATATTGCTTGTACATGATTTTTGATTTAGCCAGGGACGTAGCGTCGAGCCAAGGCCGACGCTGGATTTTCAAAAATTTGAAACGAGGAAGACGATGATTTGGCGCGAGTTCGATGCAACCAGGGGACGACGCGTGCTTGTAATCCGTTCGCTCCAATTTCCAAACAGTGAAGCACGCTAGCTCAGTTGGTCAAGGCAAGGGGACTCAAGGTTTGAAAGCAAGGTCTCCAGTTCGAATCCTGGCAAGACCAATGTTTTTCTTCTTTTTACAAACTTCACATATTTTCTATTTTTCTATTTTATTTAATATTTTTGCATTCATTTTAATTTCTTTTCAATAATTTTTATCATGCATTTAAAAACTTCAAAAAAATATTTTTCTTTTTGCATTATTTTCAGAAAATGTTTATTTAATTTATAAAATTAAAAAAGTATTATTTTGCATGCATATTTAATTTTATTTCTAATTTACCATTTAAATCACTTTTAATTAGTTTTTAATTGTTAAATCTTCTCCAAAAAATCCCAAAAAATTATTTTAGCATATTAATGTTATTTCCAGCATGAAATATTTTTCTCATTCAAAAATTTGCATTTTTACTAACATTTTCCTCTTATTCGATTTCTCTCGTATTTTCCGATTTCTCATCTTTTTATAGGTTATCCCGTTTCGGACGTTTTCTTTTTTACCGTCTTCTTTTTCCAATAATGTAATTGCTTATGGGATGTAATAGTTTAAGGGTTTTTATTTTCCGCATTCTAAATTATGTATCTGCCCCAAAGCCATGTAATAGCGTAGGATTTATCTTTCCGCACTTTATACTTCCGCATTTTAATTTCCGCACCCTATAAACTGCTAGTAATTAGGCGTGTATGGCAAGATAAAATTGAACATAGCTCATTCATAATATCAAGATAAAATACCTGAAATCAACACACTCTTTCACACATGCACCCCTTAGGGTCATTCTCTCTCGTTGCCTTTACGAATTCAAATGGTTAAGTCCCTCGAACGTAGAGGTATTCTAGCACCGTTGCCTTCAAACAAATCATCATAGTCCCTTCGATACAAAGATCATAAGACCCACGATGTTGCCTCCGAATACATGATCTTGACCCTCGATTGTCGCCTACGAAAAATGATGATAGTCCTTGAATGTGCTAGGATACTTCCTACAAGTTGCTTTCTATGACCATACGATGTCCCTCCGAATGTCCCTCTACATCCAACGAATAGGGTTACCTACCAACTAATGGTACGGATAGCGCTATTCTAAAGGAACGTAAAATAACACAAAACGACCATTCTGAGTAGGTAATAAGACTTTTAGTTGCTTGCTCAATCAAATACTTTTCACACCTCACACTTTTTGTTAAAGTTCAAACTCTTTTCAAAACGAAACATTTTCGAACACTTTGTATACATTCCTACATGAATCATTACAAAGTCAAAGCGAAATGCTTTTCAAAACATTTTGTCAAACACAGAAAGCACCTTTTAAAGTGATCTAAGAGCAACTAAGAGCACGTAGATAACTACGGATGGAAAGGGGTGCTAATACCTTCCCTTTCATAACCTTCTCCCTTACTCGAGAATCTAACGAAGGTCTTTTCTGTTCTTTTCACCTTCCTTAATTGGATAAAAGAAAAGTCGGTGGCAACTCTTGCTATCCGCATATTTGCGATACAAAACCTACAAAGTCAGTTCACCGTGTTACAGAACTGGCGACTCTGCTTGGGATAAATACCCTAAAGAGAATGCCTTAAGGATTTCTAGATCATCTTTCTTGTTTCTTTGACTTGCTTGCTTTACTTTTAAGGGTTGCTTGGGTATTATATTTGTGGGGGATCCTACACCCGGATCCGGGTTTCCTTTTAGGTAAGTAGCAATAAATCGTCGCGACCGTTAGACGTATATCGAAACGGTCAACATGATGGCTACGTTAGTGTGACACTTTGGATGTCCTGATACTCTTCATTTCCAAGTTGAGGATAGTATTTGGCTTCTGCGTGGTGTCATCAAGCACTAATTAAACTTTTAGAACCTGAATTGACCCATCTTGGCCATTAGAAGGTAGTGAGATGGCCGACTTTGGTGCAGACTAAGGTTGGCTGATACTCGATGCTACGCTCATTAAGATCAGACTTTTGGGATATTTTCGGTCGACCACTTGGTAGTCGTATTGAAATAAACGCCTACGAGAAAGATCAATGATATGAGATTCCTAGAACCCGGTTACTATTATAGGACAGGATGAACCAACTCAAACTTTTGGTAGGGTAATAACCTATACCTCATGCAAGCCTTAAACTTAGGCTCATTGTGTGAATTGCTTGTGTGTGCCAAACATGACATCATGACATCATTTGCATTGCATATCATTTCTAACTATTTCAAGAACCTAGGGATTTATCTTTGCTCTGTTTTGTAGGGATTATGGCTTCTAGAAAGACTATCTGAATCAACTTTATGGGTATACCTTCTCAGCTCAAAGAATTGGTTTCAGAGATTCCCGATCATGCCCAGTTCATCAAAAGACATGGTTATCTACTTGACTTGGTTATCTCCAGTTTCGAAGAAGATATGATGCATGTCCTATTCTAGTTCTTTGATCCGAAGCATCATTGCTTTACATTTCCAGATTATCAGTTGGTTCCTACCTTGGAAGAGTTCTCTAAGCTACTTGGGGTACCTATTCTTGACCAAATGCCATTCACCGGTTTAGAAAAGGTTCCTAGGTACGAAGACATCGCATCAGCCTTACATCTAAAATGCTCAGACATTGAAGCCAATTGGGAAACCAGAAGCGGAGTTAAGGGTTTACTTGCCAAGCTCCTAATTAAGAAAGCCCGAGAATTCCTCAAAGTTATGAGTTTCCATGCATTCGAAGACATTGTGGCCTTGCTAATCTATGGTTTGGTTCTATTTCCTAACTCGGATCAATTCATAGATGTCAACGCCATCAAGTTGTTTCTTACCCGTAATCTTGTGCCTACCTTACTTGGAGACATCCTACATTCTCTCCACACTCGCACTGCTAAGAGACTCTCATGTGTTGCATACCATTACTTTCCGGTGGTTTATTTCGCACCTTCCATCGTTTGAAGAATGAACAAAGGTTGAGATGGTCTCAAAGATTAATGTCACTCTCTCATTCAGATATCCGTTGGAATATTTTCTCTCAAAAGGATTTCACCTTCATTGAGCGTTGTGGAGAATTCCCTAACGTACCACTACTTGGTATAAGGGGAGGTATTACTTACAACCCTTCTCTAGCTCTACGTCAGTTTGGTTTTGCTCGAAGAGATGGTCCGCATGATATGCTTCTCCAAGATGTTGTGTTCGACTACAACCACGATCTCGAATTAAGCGAAGGTTTATACATGCTTGGGGCATGGTAAAGAAGGCGATACCAAGACTTTGGGGCACCGAACTCCATTCCTTGGGAACCTTACCTCAAATGGGTGCGAGCTCGAGCTCAAAACCTCATGATGCCATTCACGCTGTTTTACCGTAATTATGGAACTGTTGCTATAGGTGGCGTACCCTATCTTGTTCTCCATCCGACATGCCTCACGATTTTGAAGACTTGAAGAGATCCGGATTCAACTAAAGAAGAAAGGGATACCTTTGAAGCTCGATGCTATGCAAGTGAGAAGAAAGTGTTAGAGTTGACCAAGCTACTTCACGAGGCGAAACATCAACGCTTACACCGCCCATGGGAGACTTAGAGCTTTAGGATGTTTATGTTTTCTTTTATTATTTTGAACTATCTCTTGTACTTAAAAGAAAAAAAATAAAGGAGTACTAATAAATGTTTGTTCATTGCTTGTTTAACAAATTTAAATCTCTAAGGTCCTTGAAAACATTGCATTGCATCGCATAAACATTGCATATCATGGCATAACATTGCATAACAGGTACATTGAAGATTGGTTTTCTCATTCTCTCGCTATTTATTTTAGCGAAATGGCTCTTGAGCAGTCAAAGATCTCCAGGCTCGAAATGCTCGGTTTCACGGATGTTCACCAGCTTGGTCCAAGGCCAAGAAGATCTGAAGAAGCTCATCAACAGAAAGAAGAAGGTTGTTGGTCTCCTCAACATGGGCAGACGCTACAAAGGAGGTCCTAAGAGGGTTAGTCGGATAGAGCTCTCTGAAGGAAGTGTCAAGAATGAGGGGAGTGACAAGGGAAATGAAGATGGCCAACCTGAAAAGAAAGAGAGGATCGATGATAATGAGATGATGAAGATGACAAGTACAAACAACTTGAAGACCGCTGAATCTTGTGGAAAACACGAAGATGTCCGGGTTGAATTTTGATGATCGAGCCTTGTCCACGTGTGGTGATTCCTCCTAAGTTCAAAGTTCCAACTTTTGCCAAGTATGATGGCATTTCTTGCCCTAAGTTGCATTTGAAGTCCTATGTTGGAAGATCAATCCCCACGATGTGAGTTGTGGATGCACTATTTTCAAGAGAGTTTGTCGGAACTCAATTGGAGTGGTATTATCGACTAGAGAATGACCGTATCCGTACTTGGGTGACTTGGTGATGCTTTCTAGCGGTATGAGTACAATCTTGAATTGACACCCACTCGCATGCAACTACTGAGCATGTCTTTGGGTCGTGATGAGAAGTTTAAGGGTATGCTCGAAATGGAGAGATTTAGCGGTGAGTTCAACCACCCTTGTCCAATAGGGAATTGGTTGATATGTTTATGGAACAACGAGCCCGTTCTTCAATCATCGATTGGAAACTCTTCACGGATTCACGAATTGATATTGACAGGAGGCGTATTGAAGGGTATCAAGCGGGAAAATTCAGTAGAGACATCTTCAATCTTTGCGAAAAGATCTTTTGGTGGTAAGAAAGAAGCTAATGTTGTGTATGGTCGAAAAGTCGAGCCAAGACCGACGCTCAATCTGTGGGGCGGTTGTGATCTTCAATCCTACATCGGCACACCTCGGTGAGACAGCAGCGTGGCGAGAGCGCGCCAAAAGGTTACAAAGATCAACATGCCATTGTCGCAAGCCTTGCAACACATGTTGAAAGTAGAGCTGATCACCTTGAGGGATCCTCCTCAAAACATCAACACTTCCTCTCCGAGATACAATCATAATGCTAAGTGTGCTTACCATTCCAATAGCCCTGGACATAACAACGATGGTGTTGGGCTCACGAAGAACAAGATTCAAGACATGATTGAAGCTAAGCAGATTGAGTTT